>JAVJHY011632429.1:18638-45538 GCA_035593235.1 Phascolosoma agassizii
TCCGTAATATTATTGGATGAAATAGAAAAAGCTCATCCTGATGTATATAATGTTTTATTACAGGTACTCGATGATAGGATGTTGACTGATGGCTTGGGTAGAAAAATAGATTTCAAAAATACATTAATCATCATGACTTCAAACATTGGAGTAAGAAGATTAAAAGATTTTGGTCAAGGAGTAGGATTTGCAACAAATGCAAGGCAAGAATCAGAGTCAGATGTATCTGATGGTATTATTCAAAAAGCATTAAAGAAGACATTCTCTCCAGAATTTTTAAACAGAATTGATGATGTGATTATCTTCAATAAGATTATGTGCTCTACGCATATTTACCCGACCATAACCTGTTTTAAAATCAATGCCTTCCACTCCCAGGTCATCTGCTGTGTTCATCAATACTGCTTTTAAAAGAGAGGACTGCGCTTCGGTGCCATTATAGGAAGTATAAACTTCTGAAAGAACGGCTAAATTACCCAGTACTTTTGGTGCAGCGTGGGAAGTACCTCCTCCTCCTTCTATCATTATGTGAGGAGCCAATCGGCCATCGTAGGTCGGACCTTTGCTTGAAAAACCGGAAGGAACATCTAAATTATTATTACTGGCACACAGGATATTATTTTTAAATTGTTTTCGAGTACCTGTCAAGTTTCCCCAACCAGAGAAACCATCGTAAGGACTGAATCCAGTAGAACTTCCGCTATTCCCACACGAATATTGAACCATCCCATTTTTATTGCCCAAAACATAAAGGTCAAAGTTTCTGGCAGAAGTCGAATAAGATCCGGAAATTCCATAGCCTAGAGAATGGCTGGTAAAACGCAGGTCATGTGAAGTATAAAGACCGCTGTAATCCGGGGAAGAACTGACGGATAAAACCTGACTTCCCGGAGCCATTCCTCTGGTCACTGGATTTAAATTTCCGGCACCGGCAGCTCTTAGAGTTACTCCTATCTTATGACCGCTTGAACCAGTACCCATTTCTGTAAGTCGTCCTTTGTAATCCGGATTGTCTTCTCCAATTACGCCACCTTCTCCAACGGCAATAGTCACTCCATCTCCTGTATAGTTTAAACCATTAAAACCAGAAGAAAGAAAATGCGTGCGACCATTCCCTTGCCAATAATAAAGCTCAGGTGTCGGATCGGGGTCTCTTACTCCAAGGAACTGTACAAAAGGCAGAGCAGCCATTTGAGAAATAGAAAAATCAGAGACCATCAGATCAATCTGTCGGGAATAGGCTCTGTGTTCTATGATCGTGCCATATGCGCGAACCGTATTTAAAACTTCCGTAGGATCGATGACATCATGATAACTCAATACCATATGCAATTTTCCATTTTTATCTATGGCGTGTGGAGGTATTCCTTTGTGAAAAATATCGGTTTCTAATTTAAAACGATGGTCAATTTTTAAACTCGCTCTAATTTTATTGGCAATGGTAGACAAGTCAAATCTTGGATCAATCACTGCGAAATAGGATTTTGACGGAAGGTAATCAGTCAAATGAAGCCCTTGCTTCGCCCATAGTTTTCGCTGCGCTCCATTTGGTATTTCATAGAACTGAATCACTCTGAAATATTTTTCTTCAAAATACTCTTGGTCGGAAGTAGTCGCTGGAGCCTGTAAATCAAGGTTTGTTTTTTCCTCAGGAAAAAAAGATTGAGTAGACAACATTATTTGATAAGGCTGATTGGCGAGTTGATCGTTTTGTGCAAATACCGTACTGGTAAGCACCAGAAAAAGCAGAATTAGTCTCATTAGTTTAATATCGTTTGTTTAAGAAAATAGAAGTATGTAAAAATTATTCTCTGTTAAGATAATTAAATTATTCCATACCAAATAAAACCGAATTCAGAAAAAAGAAATAAAAAAGTAGGTCTTTTTAATTCTTGATTGTCTTTACATCATTACAACTAATTTTTCACTTCTTAATTCAGAGACTATTTGATTGCACCTTACTCTTTTCATTGGTAATAATCGGCCGAACATTATCAAAATGACCCAAATCATGGTGATTAACCCACACTAAACACCCATTAATTAATTGCTAAAATTAAACAAAATGAAAGGTAGTAAAATCAAAATGTTGCTCTTATTAATGATTTCTGGATTACTTTTTCAAGGATGCGCAAAGGAAGAAATCACAGAAGATTTGACGGAAAACTTGGCAGAAGTCCGGCGGGGTGACAATAATGGAAATGGAAACGGTGGACCGGATGGTCGCAATGATGTCGCCAATATCGACCATGAGTTGGTCTTTCAATGGACGGAATTGATGCTTGAGCTGGAACGTTATGCCAGGGGAATGCGCCCCAATGCATCGGCCAGAGCTATGGCCTACATCTATCTGGCGTCTTATGAAACTGCTGTGCCAGGTATGCGCAATCACCGCTCCAATACACAAAGGCTGCAAGGTTTTAGAATCCGAAATGAAGAACGAGCCAGAAACATCAACTGGGAAATTGCACTCAATTCCTGTTTTGCTCAGGTACTTGATCATTTTTTATTAAACGTTCCGACAGATTTAAAAAACAAAATCAATGAATTAGAAAACGAGTTGGCATCAAACCTCTCTTCTAATTTACCTCAACAGCTCATCAGAGACTCCAAGCGATGGGGCTCTTATGTAGCGGGCCAGGTCATCCAGTATAGCCAAACTGATCTGGCTGCCGAAGCTCAAATCTTAGAACCCCAACCTTTGTCTTATGAACCTCCCGTGGGCGATGGCTTTTGGACTTACTCTGCTGTACAGGAAAGAGCTTTATTTCCTTACTGGGAACAGGTAAGAACTTTTGTCATCGCTCCCGATGAGACGACTACTGTTTCCCCAATCACTTATAATGAAGATCCAAGTAGTTCTTACTTTGCTCAGATGCAAGAAGTGTATGAGATCAACAACAAAGCCAAAGCAGAAGACAATGAAGACCTTTGGATTGCAGAGTTTTGGAGTGACGATGTAGAAGGTTTGACTTTTAGTCCACCTGCCAGAGAGTTTTCCATCTCCAATCAGTTGCTCAAAAAACACAATCTCAATTTGGAGGAGACTTTGACGCTGTATTTAAAATTGGGCTTTTCGCTCAACGATGCCGCTGTATCCACTTGGAAGTACAAATATGAATACATGGTGATGCGCCCCAATGTTTTTATCCATGAATTTATTGACCCGGATTATGAAACTAATTTGTTCCGACTCGTATTCTGGCCGAATCCAAGTTTTCCAGGCTACCCTTCCGGGCACTCGTGTTTTGCTTCGGCGGCGGCGGGAATCTTTATGGATTATTTTGGCAATCCAACTAATTTTACAGATCGGTCTCATGAAGGTAGAACCGGATTCCGAAGTGCATCTCGTAGTTTCACCAGTTTTTCAGAAATGGCAGAAGAAAATGCTTTTTCCAGAATTCCACTTGGCGTACACATTCGGATGGATTGTGAAGAAGGGTTGAGATTGGGTTATGAAATATCAGATGCGATCAACAAATTGGATTTAAAGAGAGATCCTATTTAGTAGTTTATGACATTTCGATATACGGTATTGCGGTCTCTTACAATTTCGAAACCGCAATACCGTATAATACTATTTTACAAAACTACAATTGGCTTCCTCCAGACTCTATTTTGAAAATGTAATGACAGCCAATAAACCCCGGGATCAAAACCATCCAGATCAATCTCCTTTTTTTGTTTCGCAATTGACTTTAATCGTTGATTGAATACCAGCTTTCCCAAAACATCGTGAATGGAAAGTTGAGCCGCATCGGAGAAAGTAATTTTTGGCAATTCTATGGTCATCCAACCTTTTGTTGGGTTTGGATAAACCTTAAGATCCTCTTGATTTATATTGACGTTTTCCCAGATCGCCGATGGTAAATTACAAGCAGCCTCTACTTCCTGAATACTATTGCATCCAGAAAAATTGTTTGATATGTTTACCGAATCTGGATTAAGAATAAAGTTGCAAATACTTTTAACATGACAAACAGACAAGAAAGTATTGTCTTTAACAAACACCTCTGAAATGGTCGTGTGGTCAATACTGTCTAAGCCAGAAAGAGAGGTCAAAGATTTATTATCTTCGATTGCAATAGTGCCATTAATAGCTTTTAGGTTCAATAAACCGGATAAAGAATTCAGCAGGTCATTATTCCTTATCCATATATTTTCTGTAAATTTTAGACTACTCAGACCATCAAGAGAAAGAAGTTCATCGTTATCCGAAACCGAAAAGGTTCCAACCGTTTCTAAATTGCTCAATGCAGACAATGAACCCAATTTAGGATTCCTCGATATGGATAAAAAAGTACCAGACGATGATAAATTGTCCAAGCCTGTAAGATCGGTTAAGGCTCCGTTATTACTTATAACAGCCAAAGCACTGAGGGTGGTCACATTTTCCAAACCCGAAAGAGAAGTCAAGGCCTTATTATTCGAAATAATTATTCCTGTTAATTCTGAGGAAGTCATATTTATCAAGGTCGATATTGAACTTAGTGATTTATTAGAGGTAATACTAATTCCTCCAAAACTGATGTTTGTCAAGTTTTCTAAACCAGAAAGGGAAGGTAAAGTATCATTGCCTGTTATGTAAATTCCATTTGAATAAGTGAGTTGATCCAAACCAGACAAAGAAAGTAGTGCATCGTTATTATTTATTTCCAAATTACCTAGACCGGGATTCACTCCTATTGAATCAAGGTTTTGCAATCCCAAAAGGCTAGTGAGTTTTCCATTTTCTTTTAGTGTCAATTCTCCACCGATGGACGACAAATTATCTAAACCCGCCAGCGAAATTAAAGCAGGATTAAAAGAAATGCTTAGGTCTTCTCCTACACTCGAACTTCTGCCAACCGAAGTAATATTGGATAAGCCTGTAAGGTCATTTAACAAAGGATTGTTTTCAATATGAAGACCTCCTCCTATAGCTGTCAAAGAGTTCAATCCATTAAGGTTGATAATATCTAATCCTTCAATAGTAACTTTTCCTTCAACAATAGAACAGTTGGGATAGGCAATTGGGAAACTGTCTACTTCAGTTTGGCAAGTAAATGTAATTCCATTTGGCAAACAAGGTTGACCATAAGAATTGAGCCATAAAATCATAAAGAAAAGGGTCATCTTAAATTGAATAACGTGCAAATTTTTCTTTTTCATAATAAGGGGATTTGTGCATTTAAAAATAAACAGCTTCCCACTCTCCAGATTACAGGAAAGGACAACAAACACCTTAACAGGAGCTTAAAACATGGAATCCAAGCTATTGCTTATGTCTTCTAAAACAAAGTAATTCAATCTATTTTGGGTGAATCTATTCTTATTTCATGTGAATTAAACCCTGTTTATTTTCAACGATCAAATCTCTTTAACTACAGACGAAATCATTTCCTGTCAAAACAACCTATCCAAAGGGATGCATTTATTTCGCCAAAGATTCTTAATGAAATACTTAAGAGTCATCAACTGAAAAATGGAGGTAAAACTAATGTGGGCATTGCGTGGTGTTCTTCCTTTGGTGCCTCTGGTAATGCTCTGACAGAACATGCAGAAAGCTGACGAGGGGAAAAGTCAAGCTACATAAAGGGTTAGTTGTATTTGTACTATAACAGGAATGATGCTAGCCCATTAGATAAAAAATCGTGCATTCTTTTCTTGGAGTTGAATAGAATTTCGGTTATTTATTGAGGAGAGTTATTATGATTTGGGGTGCAATAATTCATCACAATAGAAAAGAGTAAAAAAGAGTTTTAAATGGTAAATCATATCAAACAATGAAAATATTTTTAGGATTATTATTAATAACGTTTAGTGCTGAGATTGCCCTTTCCCAAACCCTGGTTGAGAAATTCTATAGATCTGGATTTAATAATTCCGGCACTTTAGAGTTGTACGACGACAATACCTTTATTGCAAAATATTATGCTATTTCCTGTGTAGCCGATACTAATAAAAAAAGGGAAAGTTTTGAAGAAATAAATGGAGCATACACTTTAAAGAAAAACCATCTCCATTTTACACCTGAATACAAAATTTATAAAAATTATGATGATAAAGAAGGCCAAAGGAGCAATGAGTATATCCAAGAAGGAAGTTTCTTTAAATTTCATTATGACATTCTTGAATACCGCGATACTAAAATATTGATTTCTGTTAAACAGCCCATGTTCGAATCTGGGCAATACAATTTTAGATTTGACAACCACTATATTTATTTGGCTAATAAAATAAACGAAACCGACAAGGAGGCCTATTTCGATTCTGATTTTTGGCGAACGGATAAAATATTCAGGGAACCTATTATGATTCAAAAAGATATAAAAAGCCTATTTCCGGAAGGATACAAAGGATACATTTTAGAGCGGCCATTAAAAGGATTGGTAAAAAAAATCGAAAAAGTTAGTTTTTTAAACCCTGACAAAGAATTGAATCCAAATTGGACAAAATACAGAATCACCTTAGATTTAGGTAAATCAGATGGAATAAAACCAATGATGGTTTTTTATGGTCAAAAAGACTGCAATGGACGGAGATGTTCTCTCAAAATCAAAGAAGTTTTCGAACAGGAATGTAGCGGCTACCTGGAAAATTATTCACCGCATTACAATTGTAGTCTTGAAAAACATTTTACGACAAAAAAAGAAAACGCCAGCCAATAAAAAAAAATTAAACGCTTTCATGAATAACAAAGAAGAAATATTCAAAGGTGGCAGAAGTGCAGAAAGCGTAGTTCGCATTGGCAATACTGTACATCGAACCAAAGGAACTAATTATAAATTCATTCACGCTTTGCTCCAACATCTGGAGGCTCATAATTTTGCTTTTGCTCCTCATTTCTTAGGAATCGATAAACAAGGGAGAGAAAAATTATCCTTTATAGAAGGTATCGTCCCTCGCGGTGAAACCTTAAGCGATGAGCAACTCATCGGTGCTATAAAAATTCTGCGTAAACTTCACGATATAAACTCAATGAGTTCCTTGCGCAAAAATCAGGAAACCATTTGTCATAATGATTTTGCTCCCTGGAACATTATTTTTAATAAGGGAATTCCGGTAGGAATAATAGACTTTGATGATGCAGCTCCCGGTTTTCGAATAGAAGATGTCGCTTATTTTATTTGGACCTTTTTAGATTTAGGCATCGCTAAAACAAGCGACACTAATCAGATCAATCGGGTGATCAAATTATGCAAAGCTTATCAACTCGAAGATTCGGTAAATTTAACAGCAGCCATTTTCCAGCAGCAAGACAGAATTCTTAAATTCCGCAATAACATAATCATAAATGAGGTCGATGAAGAAAAAAAGGTTTTTTCCCAAGAAGCAGTGATTAGAATCCAAACTTCGATGGAATGGCTTTTCAATAATAGACAAACACTGGAAGATCGTTTAAAATCAGAATGCTAAATTTGAAAAACGCTCATTTATTCCCAATAATGTAAGAAATAATCCCGATTTTATAATCGAACTTATTTTAAAATAACTTATCTAGTGCTGTTAAAAAAATAAAACACAAACATGGATAAAAGTTTAATCGCATCGAAAAGTGTAGAAATAGGCACCACTGCAGCAAAAGTATGGGACGTATTGACTAATCCTGAAAAGATCAAAGTCTATTTGTATGGCACCGAAACCATTACAGATTGGAAAGTAGGAAGTCCAATATTGTTTCAGGGAGAATACAATGGACAACAGTACAAAGACAAAGGAAACGTTTTGGAAAAGGTCGAAAATAAATTATTGAAATACAATTATTGGAGTGGCTTTTCAGGGCTGGAAGATCAATTGGAAAATTATGCATCGGTCACTTATCAAATCGAGGAGACCACAAATGATAAAGTTAAATTCACCTGGACTCAACAAGGATTTGCCAGCAAAGAAGGACAGTCTCATACGGAAGAAGGATTAGCTTCGTTGCTTGAACAAATAAAAACATTGGCGGAAGCATAAAACTATGTTCCAGATACACATCGTGTCGGCCTTAGGGCAACATAACTTGAGCATCAATTAGAGCATGTTTACCTGATTTAGAATAGTAGCTTTCATTAATGCAATGCCTTTGTAGCAAGGTCATGAAATTCCCAAATCAGTCCCATTTTGCTCAAGTCATAAAGTTGGGTCATAAATATTGCAATGGTTTTATTTTCTGGATTAACAAAAAAATAAGTATACGAAGAACCGGGCCAATACACATCGTCTTTGGTGCCAAATTAGCTAAAAAATTTGCCTTTAGTCCAAGAACATTGGTACGCAGGTTTAAAAATGCTATAGGCATTACTCCTCTGGAATATATCCAACAAGTCAGAATCGAAGCGGCAAAAAGAATGCTTGAAAAGAGGACAGACAATATTAGTGAAATCATATTCAAATGCGGTTATAAGGACAGCACTACTTTTCGGAAAATTTTTAGACGACTAACAGGACTTACACCATCGAAATACAAAAACAAATATGGCTTCGATTAAGCTTAAAATTGTAGGAATACAAAAGAGATTCATTAAAATTTGGGGTAAAATAGACCTTCGATCCAATACTGATTCCTTGTTTAGAGAAAACACATGAAAAAACTAACATTCACCAATTCTTTTGTTATAAGAACACCTTTGTTTCCATTAAATGATATTGCCAATTATGAAACCCAATGGAAATCCCTAAGTAAAGCATTTGAAGACAGTCTTTTCCTCGCTTCTCCCAATCTCTTAAACAAAATAAAAAAGGCGGGAAACAAACAAGGCCACAATCCGGCGGAACTCGATAAGTTAAAATTATCCTTCTACAAATATTGGACGCGGGCACACATGCGATGCACCCCATATGGTTTATTTGCAGGGTGCTATGTCGGGAATTGGGGAGAAAATAATCACCTTTTGGTTCCTGATACAGAAGCTATAAAAAGAAACACCAACCTGGATATGAATTTCCTGTGTATGCTGAGTCAGCATCTGGAATCACATCCCGACATCGTCAATCAGCTTCAATTTTCTCCCAACACCAGTATTTATTATTCCGGTCAAAAAATTAGATATATTTATTATACCTATGACGAGCAAAACAATCGCTCTCACCAGTTAAATTCGGTAGAAGTAAATAAATATGTAGAACGGATTTTAAGCAAAGCTAAGACTGGAGCACTTCCTATGGAATTAGCACTAATACTTGTCGATGAGGAGATTTCCATTGCTGATGCAAGCCATTTTGTAAACCAATTTATTCAAGCCCAATTACTGGTTTCTGAATTTGAAGTTGCCATAACCGGACCAGAATACCTCGATCAAATATTAACCATTCTAAACAGCCTTAAAACACCAACTTCTTTTATCGAAAAAACAAGTCGGACTTTAAGTCTTTTGAAAAATAAATTAAAAGCATTAGATCAACAAAAATTCAATGCAGAAGAAAACTATCAAGAAATTATCGAGGTGATCAAAACCCTGGAATTGCCTTTCGACATTAGCAAATTATTTCAAACCAATAGCTATAAGATTCCCACCGAGTCAGCAAGCTTGAGCAAAAAAATCCAAAAAGAATTAATATACGCCATTGATTTTTTGCAGCAATTAATTCCCAGCACTGAAGCATCTGATTTAGACCTTTTTGTTAAAAAATTTTATGAAAAATACGAAGGTAAAAAGGTAAAGTTGTTGGATGTTTTAGACATGGAGTCGGGGCTTGGTTTTCCCTTAAGTCATAAACGAACCTCTAATAACCCGATTGTCAATGGCATCCCTGAGGAAGCATCGGAGCAGATAGAGAATGACTTTAAATGGAGAGTGTATGAAAAAATTTTACACGAGCTTCTTGAACGGTCTCAGCAGAACAATGAATTTGAAATAGACTTAAAACCAGAAAGAGAAAAATTAAAATTCAATACATTATCCAAAGATTTTCCAGCTACAATTTCTTTAAAAGGAGAAGCTGTGGGTCTAAATGAGTCAGGCGATTTGCAATTCAAATTAGATATTGCAGGAGGTAGTAGCGGCATCAACCCTTTGGGCAGGTTTGCTCATGATTCTAAAGAAATTTTCGGAATCATAAAATCTGCTATTGAATTTGAAAAAGAAAAACACACAGATGCCCTTCTTACTGAAATCGTACATCTTCCGCAAAATAGGACAGGCAATGTTTTAAAACATCCACAATTTTTGGATTATGAAATAGCATATCTTTCGAAGTCCAGTGTTACTAAAAGTCACAGTATCCAACTAGCTGATTTAGAATTATTTATGAGAGGTAATCGTAGGTTAGTATTATGGTCTAAAAAATATCAAAAAGAAGTAATCCCTCGTTTGAGCAATGCTCATAATTTTCCCAATAGTGCTCTGCCTATTTATCATTTTTTATGTGCGCTCCAATATCATAGAACAACAGGAGGCGTAACTTTTTCCTGGTCAAGTTGGGCCAATATTTCTAGTTTTTTACCTCGAATAAGATTTGGAAATATTATTCTAAGTGAAGCGAAATGGTTGATAAAAGAAAAAGCACTGGATGTCCTTCTAAAACGAGTTCAGCTCAGAGAGCAGGGTATCGAACAATACTTTAAAGACTTTTGTTCAGCTCATAAACTCCCGAAAAGATTTGTAATTGCTGATGGCGACAATAAAATTTTGATTGATAGCCAAAGTTCCATTTCTATCAAAATGTTTGTGGATCTCATCAAAAATCGGGAATACATTAATATTTCCGAATTTCTGTTTGATCAGTTTAAAAGCGTATCTCAAGACAAGATGGGGAATCCATATACCAACGAAGTCATAGCTACCTTATACAATACAGCATCAGTGATAGACCCTATTAAAAACGCTCCGCCCCCCTACTCCATTCCTGCTACTTTCCCGCCTGGGAGTTCATGGATTTATTATAAAATATATTGTGGAAGCAAGACGAGTGATCTAATTTTAACAGATTACATCAAGCCCTTTATAGACCAACTCCGCAAAACTGATGTCTTCGAAAAATGGTTTTTTATTCGCTATAATGATCCAGAGAATCACCTTCGCTTCAGAATCAAATTGCGTCAGATGGAAAACCTTGGAACGGTCCAGCAAAGTTTTTATTCAAACCTACAAAAGCTATTGGATCAAGGGATCATAAACAATCTCCAATTGGATACTTATAAAAGAGAGATTAGCAGATATGGCGTTCAAACCATGGATTTATCAGAAGAATATTTTTGCATCGACAGCGAAAACATTGCTCATTTTTTAAGTAGAATTGAAGGAGAAGAAGGAGAAGAATACAGGTGGCAGTTTGCTTTGGCTAGTATTGATTCACTGCTTAATTCCTTTGAATACAATCTGTCTCAAAAAGGACGCTTACTAAAAAAAATAGCCACTGATTTTGCGACTGAATTTGGAATCGGAAAATATGAAAAAAAACAAATCGATAAAAAGTTTAGAGCCAACAAAGATACCATTCATACCTTAATACAAAAAAACAAGAAGGAGGAAGAATACGAAGAATTTTATGCCATCATCAAATCTAAAGAAGAACGGCTTAAAGGTATATGCGATGCCATATTAAACGTTCATCAAAACGGACAAATCCAACCTGGATTAGATCAGCTACTCACTAGCTATATCCATATGCTCTGCAATCGATTATTTAACTCTAATCAAAGATTTCACGAGATGGTCATTTACCAATTATTGGCCAAATATTATGCAAGTGAAATTGGAAGAACAAAATTCCATCAGTAAATTTTAATTAATGAGCACTTCTATTCAAGACGTAGAAAGTAAATTAGAAGAAATAGCGAACTTCCTCTTGCAGTATGATTATAAACAGCTAAACGCTATTGGATTGCTAAGTGGCAATTCTGGCATTATGTTATTTCTTTTTCATTATGGCAGATATACTCAAGACGAAAAATATTTAGATCAGGCGGTATCCCTGCTTTATCAATCCATGAATTTAATCAATGATAATCAGGCTGACTATTATTTTTCTACAGGAATCAGTGGTTTTGGTTGGACATTAGAACATTTAGCGGAAAATAATTTTATTGATCCAGTCGAAGTACTCCATGCTTTAGATGAGCACTTTTGCAAATTGATGTTAGAGGAATCCCAAGATGGATACTGGGATGCACTTCATGGCGGAATAGGGATTGCTCAATATCTATTTTATAGATTAGACAACGAAACTGTATTTAAAAGCATGGAAACTATGGTTGAAATTCTTGACCAACAAGCAATTTCAGATCAAGAAGGAATTAAGTGGTTATCGCATAATAGAACCAAAGGCGAATCTGCTTTTAATTTCGGCCTCGCACATGGGACGCCAAGTATTATTGTTTTTCTCAAAAAATGCATTGACCACAACATCAAAGTAAATTTGGCTAAAAGCTTGCTCCACCAAGCAGTTCAATATCTTTTATCCAAAAAATCAGATCCAAAAGAATCGCCTAATCTTTATCCTATATTAATCCTCGAAGGAAATACCATTCATTCAAAAAGGTTGGCTTGGTGCTATGGAGATCCCGGGATTTTAATCTCTTTTTTACACGCCAATAAAATACTCAAATCTCTCGACAAAGAAATAGAGGAATTAGCCAAATCGATTGTAGGCAGAAAGGATTTAGTAGGCAACAATTTAATGGATGCCTGTTTATGCCACGGAACCGCAGGGATGATTCCCATGCTAGAGATCATCCGAAGAGAGCAAGAACTAGAACAATATGTGCCAGGTTCGATTCTGGAATACTGGGTCGGACAGACCTTAAATTTGGCTAACAAAGCAGATGGTTTGGCTGGATATAAACAGTTTATAATCGTTGAACACCAACCAGCCTGGATCAATGAAATTGGTTTATTGGAGGGCTTGACAGGTACCGCTTTTAGTCTTTTATCTTACCTCGACAAAGATCTCAGTTGGAGCCGTTGCTTGATGATGAGCTGATTTTTTCGATCACTTATTTCCGAATATATTTTGTTGATATTACTTTTTTTCTTAATTTACCTAGGACAAATTATTTATTACAACAATAAATAAACTTCTTTTTATCATTATTCTTTAAAACTAAACAACCATGAAAAAGATTTCGTTAGGAAAACTCGAACTTAAAATTGATAAAATCACTAACCTGGAAACCAAAAAGATCAAAGGAGGCGGAAAGAAAAAAGGCCCAACTAGCAGCTGCCCTTATACTGACAATTACCCTAGTGCAGATACATCAGTTGTTGTTTGCGTTTGCTAAATCCGTTTTTTTTTATTAAAATAATCTCGCTACGAATGTTATTTGTAGCGAGATTATTTTTTAGGGACTTCTTTATCAATTTATGCATGTTCTCCAAATTAAAACCAAAATAAAACATGAAATTAGTACTGATAAATTTATGCGGATTATTACTCTTTTTATGTGCTTGCCAAAATACAGCAACAGAAGAGAAAACAGATCATAAAACTGGAACCAAAGAAATTAGTTTTTACACTCCGGATAGCATCAAAATATTTGGTGACTTATATGAATCAGATCAAAATGGAAGTACCATTTTGCTTTTCCATCAAGGAGGTTCAAATGCCAGAGGAGAATACGTTTCAATTGTACCCAAATTAATAGAAAAAGGGTTTAATGTATTGGCTATTGATCAACGAATGGGAGGACAAATTTATGGAAATTACAACAGAACGATTGCCAATATTCCTGACAATAGTTTTGACAATGATTATACTTATTGTGATGCTTATAATAACCTGGAAGGTGCTTTAGATTTTCTAATAGCAGCTAATTTCTCAGGAAACAAAATTCTTTGGGGAAGTAGCTACAGTGCCTCTCTGGCTATTCAGTTGGCCAATCAAAGATCAAAAGATATCAAGGGAGTTCTAGCTTTTTCTCCTGCTTCGGGTGGACCGATGAAAGAATGTCGTCCCGATAAATATTTCGAAACCCTGAAAGTTCCACTGTTGATTTTAAGACCTCCAAATGAAATGGAAAATGAAAGTGCCAAGGAGCAATTCGATTTGGCAGCTAAATATAATCATCAAACCTATGCCGCCAAATATGGCACACATGGCTCTTCCATGCTTGTTGAGGAACGTGTAAAACACAAGATTGAGGAAACCTGGAAAGTAGTAATGTCTTTTCTTGATGAATTACAATGAACCATTATTAAAAAACGCTGTATTATTTTTCATTCCTACTTTCAGCAAATTCCTTAAATTGATTCATCCATTTTTGGCTTTGTTTTTTAAACATTCCTGGGAATAGTTTTGCCATCAATTTGGGCATTAAACCGTTGAATTGGGTGTATTCCACTTCCGAGATATATCGGGTTTGGTTCTCAGAAATTTTCTCAAAACTAGTCGTCTGGGTATTGATCATATGTATGTGTTCATACAGTGCTTTTTTTTCCATCGGCAAATCATTAGAAATGATGGTTTCAATCAATTCCATTTTTCTTTTTCCTTGTTGCAACAAAATTCTGGATTTCGCCCCAACGGAGTCTGCTTGCCCTTCCAACAATTCTATGGATTGAAATCCATCCTGCCAATTTGGGAAATTGCTTTCATCCGCCCAAAGAGTGACCACTTGCTCAATCGGAAGGTTTATATCAACGCTACATTTATAATTCATTTTATTTTCTTTTCGTGGGTTTGGGTTTCAATGTAGAAACGTAATCATAACTTAATTTAAGGTAAGGGGAAAGCAAATCCAGGTTTTCTAAAATGCGATCAGGTACTACGACATATTCTTTCATGGTCCGTCCGTGTTGCTCCATTAATTGGCTTTTGAATTTTTCAATAAAAGCCACTCTATCCTTTTCGGAAAGTCTAAGTCCCATCGTTCCTTCTTTTGACAAAAAAGAAAACATATGTCCATTCACAGAGGTGTAAGGTGTTGTCTTTCCCTTTCGCTCCACCTTTGGGTGCGCTTCTATTAATTGATCGTAAAGTGCAATCGCATTCTTCATTTTTCTATTTTTTGAATCAATGAAAACCAATTTCCAGAGTCATCTTTAAACATGGCTTCTATTCCTGAAACTCCCTCTTTTGGTTTTTTAATAAACTCCACTCCTTTTCCACTCAATTCTTCATAAGTCGCATAAATATCTTTGCATTCAAATATCCCAAACCCAAATGCTCCTTTCTCGACCAATTGCGTCAATTGATTGGCTATTTCTCCAACAAACATTAAACCTGTATTAATAGGAATTAAGGTAATTTCCAATTCTTTTTGATCTTGTGGTCTTACGGTCAACCAACTTCCTTTACTGCCAACAGAAACATCCATAACGATATTAAATCCTAGTTTATTGACATAAAAATCTCTTGCTCTTTCCTGATTGAGAACAAAAATACTACTATGCGAAAGTTTACTAATCATAAGTTTTATTTAGCATAAAGAAACAAATACTAGCGATAAGGGCGATGTCGAATCTTGCTATTCCTTTTTCCATCCTAAATATGTTGCATAAGCAGACGGAATGTAATCTAAAGGCTCTTGTTTAGTTTTCTCCCTTTGATCTAGTTCCCTTTTAGCATATTCCAAGGGCCTTAGCATTTCTTTTTTCTTGAATAGTTTAATAAAAGAACTTATACTTTCAAAACCAATGAGGTAACAGACCTCTTTAGTGGAAACTCCTTTTGCCAACAACCTTTTTGCCTCTTTTAATCGCATGTAAGTTAAATATTCAAGAGGTGTTTTATGGTAACATTCTTTAAAGGTTCGATGAAAATGGAATTTCGAAAAACAAGCCTCGTTGGCTATACTTTCCAAATCAATATTCTCCTTAAAATTGGCATCTATATACAATTTTGCAGCAACAATTTGTCTATAAAGATAAATTTTCGGAATAGAATCTTTTTCCATAGGAATTCTAAATTTTGGGTTTCCATTGAATGATAAAGATAAGTCGGCCATCTTAATTAAACAAAAAAACAGACCGCCCTGGTTACCTTTTTCAAACTAAAAGAATATCTAAGTACTACCGCTTCCATTCTAAGAGGTAGATCTTAAATATAATAATCTAAGCCATGAAAAAAACACAAATCAATCTCTTCTAAGATTTCCTACATCAGCAGGTATTATTTCATTCCTGATTAAACTCGACCAGACCATTAAGTACTAATGTGCCTAATGGAAAACACTTGTATGGGTAAAGAACTACTTACAGCTTTAAGTAAGTGATACTGAACCATATTTATTAATACCAAAATTTTATTAAGATGAAAACCAAAAAATGTATTCAAAAATCTAGCCTAAAAAGCTGGATACTTTTGTTGGGCTTATTCCTTATAGGGCTTCCCAATATGAGTTTTAGTCAACAACTCGATTGTCAATTCGATCGGCTACTGGAAGAGATGATGAACGAGGGCGATTTTGCAGAACAAATGTACCTCAATGAACTGCATATGCAGGAAATGTTAAACGATCCCGTTGCAATGGGTTTGATTAGCAACAATACGGTGTACACCATACCGACCGTCGTACATGTCATGCATTTAGGAGAAGCCGAAGGAACGGGGTCCAATATTTCTGATGCTCAAATCATACAGGCCATTGCTGATCTGAATGCAGATTTTGCGCCGATTGACATCCAGTATTGTCTGGCAGAAAGAGACCCGCAAGGCAGTCTTTCTACCGGAATAAATCGGGTCGATGCCTCTAACATTTGTGCTGGTGCTTGTTTCTCTACAGGGATGCAAATTAACGGTCCTTTGGCCAATGCTGTAAAAGCTGCCAGCCTTTGGCCCAATACCGATTATTTAAACATTTGGGTAGTTCACAGCATTACTGGTGCCATTGGATATGCCACTTTTCCGGGAACCTCTGCCAATACAGATGGAATCGTCATGGATGACGATTTTTTTGGTGTTGCAGGAAGCAATGTTGTCGCACATGAAGCCGGACACTTTTTTAACCTCTTCCATACTTTCCAGGGAGATTGTCCACCAGGAGTCAACTGTAATGCCAGCAATTGTAGTGGTACCGTTTGTCCTCCATCCGATCCTTTGCAGGGAGATATGGTAGCGGATACGCCTCCACATACCCGATCCTGTTTTAGTTGTGATTTTTCTGGCAGCAATCCTTGTGATGGTGGTTCCCCAAACACCTTATTCGGTCCTAACTTTATGAATTATGCAGACATTCCTTGTCTGGATGAATTTACCAATGGCCAAAGAGACAGAATGCGATGTGCCTTGATGGAATTGAGATCGGAATTGCTCAACTCTTTGGGATGCGTGCCTGGTTGTACGAGTGCTATGGCTGGTTTTACCCCTTCTCTTTTAGGAGGTCCTTTAGGTACGACTATTGATTTTACCAATACTTCCACTGGTGCTACTGACTATTTATGGGAAGTAGAAGGTCAAACTTTCACGACCACGGATTTGACCTATACATTTAATAATCAAGGCACCTATGAGGTCTGTCTGACTGCTTCTAATGCCACTTGCGTTAATCGAACTTGTGAACTTATTGAAATTTCGGGCCCTGACCCTTGTTATGCCGGTTATGAAACTTGTAACGAATTGCTTAATGGTAATTTGGAACAAAACAATTTTGGTGACGGAGTTTGTCATTTCGGCAGTGGTACTTGTGATGAGTTTGGTGTTTGCAATTGGCAAAGAAAAAGAGCTACTCCTGCATTTTGCTCTGAGTCAAATGGAGTCAACAGCTTTATCATGGCAGACTGGCGAGAAGCAATTGCAAGTGTAGAGGATTTGGGTTTACAGGATGGACAGACTTGTGTTTTGTCATTCGAATATTACCAATATGGCCAACTCAATCAAAATAATAATCCGGTATTTTCATTTGGTCTAATTGAAACGCCAAATTATGTTGGATTTAATGTTGACTTTACAGAATCTATTAGAGAATTAGGCTCCTTCTTTTCTCCTCCAAATGATGCACAAGGCGGTTATCTTCAATGCCCTCTTCCAGGGCAGGCTTTCAATTATTTTGAAGTGACTTTTACCTATAATGCTGGTGATCCGCAACACTTATACTTCACGCATGAAGCGACAACAACGGGTTCCAATTCTTTTATGCAAGTAAGAGACATCAGAATCAACTGCTGCGGCGATATATGTGCTCCAGATCCAGAGATTCATATCGAACAGGATGAGTGTATTTTTAAATTTACTGCAATAAATACCGGCGATCCTGGCGATTGCTTTTGGGATTTTGGAAATGGAGACACTTCTACTGATTGTGATGTAATGTATGAATACGCGGAGCCAGGTAATTATACCGTTTGCCTGACCATCACTTGTGAGGATCTTTCCTCTGTTACCGTTTGTGAAGATGTTGTCGTTCCTGAAGATTGTGGAGTAGAATGTGATGCAGTCTTAGTACAGTTTGGTTATGGCGATGATTGTAATGATACTGGTGACGATTTTGACCCTTATGACATTTCTCCTTGTATTGATGATGTAAGTGACCTGGAGCCTTATAATGGCAGTAGTGGTGCTTCTTGTCAGAGTGGCGTTATTTGTGTCCAAAGTTCCGTCAACGGATGGGAGTTTACCATGACCGCGGGAGAGTCAATTGAAATCAGTCAAATTGTAGCTTCTCTTTTATACCCAATCGACTTGAACGCCGGTGGTCCTTCCAATCCTAATACTTGCCTGGACTACCTATTCCCTTATGAGGTTAATTTCTATTTGAACGGCGATCAAACTCCTATTCATACGCATAATGGAACGCTTACCGGAAGCCTTGCTAATATTTTCTCTGATGAGGTGATTGCGATACCAGGTGGTGTCCAATTAGGCCCCGATGATGAGTTAAGAGTTCGAATAGATGGGATCCCTCCAAGCCAGGATTGCGTTTTATTTGAATTGAGTGGTTTAAGCGTAAATGGTTGTTGCCGACCTTGCCCGGAAGATTTGGTAGACCTTGGCCCCGATCAAACCATTTGCATTGGAGATGAAGTCACCCTAAACGCCACCATCAATACACATCGTACCATCAACAGAAGAATCGACGACAGAAAAGACGATGCAGAGGAAGATACTGCTGATGGAGACATGAGCATCTATAGTTCAGATCTAGAATTGGTAGATGATGACGGTGAGATACAAGTGATAGGCGTTAAATTTAATGAAATAGACATTCCTCAAGGAGCCACCATCACCAGTGCCTTTATTCAGTTTACTGCTGATGAAGAAGACGATGAACCCACAAACCTGACCATCAATGGAGAAGCGACTGGCAATGCCTTAGAGTATGACGATGTAGATTATAACATCTCTGATCGGGCGACAACTGCTGCTAGTGTTAGCTGGACTCCTGCCGCTTGGTTTGTTGGAGATGATGGCCCGGATCAACTGACACCAGACTTGATTGACATTGTTCAGGAAATCGTTGATCAGCCCAACTGGGATTATGGTAACAGCATGGCCTTTGTCATCTCCGGAACCGGAAAACGAGTAGCAGAATCAACAAGTGGTTCTTCTTCTAAAGCTCCAGAGTTAATCATTGAATACGAGCTGGATTCTACCAGCCCTTACACCTATGAGTGGAGTACCGGAGATGTTTCGGAAAGCATCACAGTCACTCCAACAAGCACCACTACTTACTCGGTTACGGTAACCGATGCGGATGGTTGTACAGATACAGATGAAGTCACCATTACTCTGGAGGATTGCTGTAAAGGTATGGAAGTGGTCGTAAATTGCGATGGCGACCATGTCACCCTCAGCGTTTACATCAATGGCGATATGGTTGACCCTGCTCTTTATCAGATAGAATGGAATGTAGCCAATGTCATTTATTCAACCAGTACCAATCCAATTTCGGTAAACAATGTAGATGGCAGTCCTTATTCCGTTACCATTTCTCAAAATGAAGCACCGCTTTGTAATGCTGACGGAACCATTAGTTGTAAAGGAGACAAAGGAGGAGAAAGAAGACTTTCTTCTGTCTTCCCGAATCCATCTTTTGAAGGAGATCAACTTTATCTTGATATTAAAGATGTGAGATTCTTAAATCAGGAAGTAAATTATACCATTACGAGCGAAATAGGTTTGCCTATGAGCGAAAATCGTACTGTGACGGATGGAAAAATACCATTGCCTAAATTGCGAGCTGGTGTTTATTTACTGCACCTTTTCAACAGTCGCACTGGAGAACGAGAGACGGTTAAATTTTATGTAGAATCGATGTAGCAATATTTCTTAAACAGTCAGGGTTTATCTTCAAGATAAGCCCTGACTTTATTTTTACATCCTATTTTTCTTCCAAATCCAAAATATACCACTCCACTTTTGCCATATCAAGACCAGGACGGCGACCAATCTCTTCAGGAGCATAATAAGTCTCCAGGTAATCCAAAATTAAATCTTCATTCTCTCCTAAATCCCAAAGTCCTTGTGTCTTTTGCATCCATACGATCATTTCCTTCCAGCCTTCCCGAGTAGCCCGGTTTTGGGTAATCAGTTTCGCGGAGTGGCAAGCAGTACAAGTCGTTTTGATCAAATCAAAATTATCAGCATAAGCTAGACCCGATTGCACGTGAATGCCGTTTTCAACTAAATTGGTTTCTATCTTATTATTGAAAATATCTAAACGTCTTTGTACTTTTTCTTTAGAGATTGGTGCAGGGTCAGTCCAAAAATTTTCAAAACTATTTTCCAGCAGGCCATAAAAAAGTGCAGCTCCACAAAGCAGTGTTAGAAAAGAAACAACAATCAAAATAAGGTTTAGGTATTTAAAGAACAGCTTGTACCATTGCTTTCTTTCCTCCTCTTTGAAGTCTTCAATATCTTTCCACATGATTTATTATTGAACTTTGATGGCAATCCGATGACAAGCATTATTTAGGTATCCACGAGGATTCCATCCGGGCAACAACATGGGTTGAGTACGTCCTCCATCATCAGTTGCTCTTACCCATACTTCATAGTACCCTTTCTCCAAAAAATCAACTTTCGCATTAAAATGTTGCCAAGCCAAACGGTTAACTGGAGACTCTAAATGACAAGGCTTCCAGGTGCTTCCAAAATCAATGGAAAAATGAACTTCCTTTACCACATCATCTCCAGCCCAGGCATGTCCCCGAATGGGTAATCGTTGACCGAGTTTGATAGTGGCTCCCGTTTTTGGAAAAGTGATTAATGATTTTACAGGCATACTCTCAATAATACACATGTCCTCATCTGCTACTTTGGTTCCCGGCGCAACGGGTTTGCAGGGTACTCGATAAGATTGGCCTTTCATTTTTTTACCATCGTGTACCTTATCCCGAATCACAATTTTGTGCAACCATTTTCCAGAACAAGAAGCTGGCCAGCCTCCAAAAACCAAACGCAATGGATAGCCATTGAGCAAAGGAAGGGCTTCACCATTCATCGCCCAAGCAATCAAACTTTCTTCCTCCATTGCTTTAGTAATTGGTACTCCTCTCGAAATCACTTTTTTATTGGGGTCGCCACTGAGATGAGTGTCTTTGCCATAATAACCGATGTAAACAGCATTGCTTTTTAAGCCCACTTCCTTTAAAACATCTTTTAAACGAATACCTGTCCAACTAGGACATCCAACCGCTCCGGTGCTCCACTGATTACCTTTTGCGGGGGGATTAAATTCTTTCCGGCCATTGCCTCCACATTCTAAAGTCAACTGATAAGTATAGTTTTTAAATTTAGATTTTAATTCTGCCAATGTAAAAGTCCTTGACGAAAGTGCTGCTTCTCCTTCAATCTGTAATGTCCAGGTTTTAAGGTCAATGGTATTCTGTTCTGGAGCTATTCCATTATTCCGGACAAATAATCTATCTGATGGAGTAATTGAATCATCGAGCAGATGTGGCGGGGTTTCCGCATTGATAGGACGGTCATTTAACAAGACCAGATCAGGATGTTTTCCTGGCAAAGAAAAAGAGTTAACAAAGACCGCATTACTCCCTAAGGCTAAACCGATTGCTCCATAGAATCCGCTTTTAAGAAAAGTTCTTCTATCCGTAAGTTTTGGGTATACTAATAATCGTTCTACTTCGACTGGCGTTTCAGTCTGTAATTTAAGGATACCCATTTTCTTTTTTCGTTTAGCCATAATTCGTCTTCCGTTGGTTTGAGTTGGTAAAGTTATCAGAAAAATTTCAACATTAGGAAAACCAAACGAAAATATTTATTGGCAATCATTAGTGCTTTAGGAGGCGATAAATCTCCTAAAAGAAAAAGGCTGTCAAAAATCAATTTGACAGCCTTTAAGAGTATGAATCTCTAATTTAAACAATCCAATGGCATTCCACTTTATGCTTATCAGAGGTTTGCAAAGCTTCCACTGCTCAGAGGATTTCATCCATATTGCGACCTACATGGATCGGAGTAAATTCTTCTTTTATTTCCATGATAATTTATTGAGTATTTTATTACTACAAAATAAAAACGACTCCCAAACCCAGCCAGTCCCCACGATGGATCGCTCCTACTCCACTTTGAAAAAAATAATTATTAAAGGTACTTGCCTCCGAAGATGCTCCGGACTCCGCTTGCCGCCAGGTAAAGCCCAGGCTAAATTTTAAATCGGGGTTTAAATAATAGTTCAATCCAAAATAATAAGCATAATCCTTTCCACTGAATGCTTGTACCACCGCCGCCGCTTTTTGTTCTTCTGTCTCTAATGCTCCATTAAACTGCTGCATCATTAGTACTGGTTCCAATAGTCGATCATTGGCTAATGATAAATTATAACTTAACCTTATATAACCTGTGTTGGATGGAATCAATGATACAAGTGGGCTATCCTCATCTTCTGAATCTCTGGTCTTATTGAGAAAAGACCATTCTCCGTCAAAATTAAGATTCTTCCAATTCAGCAGCCAATCAACTCCAAGTACATAGTGATTCTTATACAGCATTGTCCTTCCTTGCCTTGCAGCAGACATCGCCAGGGAGAAACCATTTCTTTGGCCAAAATAATTTACTTTATGACTGAGCGAATACTGGGTTGATTCTGGTTCTCCAAAATAAATTACAGCTCGTCCTACTAATAAAGGAGCGAATTTATTTCCTGTGGAATTTCCATTGAAAGTATGAAACGTACCATTGAAAAAACCCAGGTCATAAGCAAATCCTATTTTTTTTCCTTCCTGATAAAACAGCCCACCCAGATTGAACCCCAATGCCCTGCCTGGCCCAGTGCCGACTAGTTGTCGGCGCAAATAATTTTGAGACCAGGATTTTTCCATAGAAGTAACCCGCATTCCAGCCGTAATGCTTTCTCTTCCAATCTGTGGAGGCAAATATCCTACAGTTAAATTAAACCATTCTTTATTTTTTTGAATTTTCCATTGTAGAAAAGCATTCCACAATCCTAAAGAGGGGCTTGATCCATTGTTGGCACCTCCCTGTGTTCCGGCAAGCAAATCTTTCCCAACCTGATCAAGAGCAGTCGTAATATTAAAATATAAATTGGAGTAAGCCTGACCTTTTATTCCCAAACGCGTTCGCCGAAGTTGACTATTCACTCGATTGTCGACGGCTTCATATTGCCTAGCATCTACATTATAAACTTCTGCGCCAATGGTATAGGTCGTCCATAATTGCAATCCTATAATGGGTTTTATTTTAAAATTTTCCAGCTTATTTTTCCAGACATCTACCTGATTATTTTGGGCATTTAAATGAAAAAGGGAAAAGAGAAGCAGTAAAGTAAAAGTTGGTTTCATCTTTCTATTTCTTTAGCAATTACAAATTTATTATTTCAACTATTTCTGGTAAAAAATTCGTAAGCTCAAAAAACGCAAAAGCAAAATCCAGGGAAGACCATGCCAGAACAAGTCCAGCCAATCCATTAATTGCATACCACTAGCTCCTCCCAAGACCCATCGAATTTTTCCCAACAAATGGGGCTCAGGATAAAACGGTGCCAAGCCTAAAGTAAGGCAGGCGAACAATAACATTTTCCAGTCATTTATTATTTTCATAGATCAAAAACTATTTGAACCGCAAAGGTAAATTAGTTTCTAACCGATGTAAGTGATCTTTGTCACATTCCCTATTCAGAGGAGTTCGTTTATACGGTGTCCAGAATAAAATCAGCTGCCATTTGGGTATGCAATTGAGTCGTCGCCAGCAAGGGTAAGTCAAAATCTTGCTGATCGATAAGTAGTGGTAATTCGGTACAACCAAGGATAATTCCATCGGCACCTCTATCCTTCAAGAATTGCATTTGCTGGAGAAAAAATGTTTTCGCCGCTGGAGTAAATTTACCTTGTGTGAGTTCTTTTGATACATAGTGATGTGATTGTGTGATAAATTCATCAGTTGGTATGATCGTATCAATATGGTAGTGTTGCTTTAGATGGGACTGAATAAAACCTCCCGTCATTGTTGGCTTATTTCCTAATAGAGCGAGTTTTTTTAAGCCCATACGCTTGGCTTCTCTCCCTGTAGCATCTGCAATGTGCAATATGGGAATCTCTATTTTAGGAGCAACATAGGGATAAACCATATGCGGTGTATTGGCACATATTATAATTGCCTCTGCACCAGCATTCTGGAGTTTGTTTGCTACTTCCAGATAGGTTTGGTTGATCTTTTCTTTGTTGCCTTCCCTCATCAATTCAATGTTTAAGCTGTAAAGAATTAATGTGGGATTGCCTTGTGTTCCAATCTCTTTTCCTACCAGTTCATTGATAAGGCGATAGTAAACAATCGTGGAGTGCCAGGAAGTACCTCCTATCAGGCCTATTTTTTTCATCTTAAGAGTGTTGTGTTTTATTTAAAGTGATCTCTATTACAGATCTAATAATGTAAAATTCTATCCAAAGAAAACATAAATGCGATAATACAAAAACCAGCTACATAATAACAATCCTACTATTGGGACAAAAACCGGAATCGTTCGCACTCCTTTAGGTTTAGGTATCTGTTTTTTCAAAAAAATCAAAGCCAGATTGACCACAAAAAAGATGAGAATGATAATAAAACTCGTAGCTTCTGCCAAAGGGACAATGGGAAAGAAAAGGGACAACAAGACAATCAAGAAACTTGTTAGTATCGTGGTTCGCACCGGTGTTTGATATTTGGGATGCAGTTGATAGAAATAAGAGGGAGCTAATTTTTCTTCCGACATTCCATACAACATTCGGGAGCCCATTATGATTTGTGCTAAGGCACCATTGAGTACCGAAACCATACTGATGGCACTAATGATAAGTGGGTACTGAGTTCCGTGTTGCACTAAAATATCCGCCAATGGGGCATCACTAGCAGCCAATTTTTCAATTGGAAAGACCAATACCACTATAACCGCAACGGAAATATAAATAACAGTTGTAATTAGCAAAGATGCTACAAATGCGATCGGCAGATTGCGCTGAGGGTTTTTGACTTCTTCTGCAATATTAGCTAAATCCTCAAATCCGATAAAGGCAAAAAAGGCTAAAAACGCACCTAATACCAGCGGACTGATATTTTCCCATTCCATTGAAGGTATCAGCTGAGGTACGACCTCTTCTGCGCCAGTGATATCTCCTCCTGCCAAAAAAATCACCAATAGCAGTCCACCAACTTCTACCAATGTAATCACCGTTACCAGAGTCATACTTTTCGTAATTCCCCAAATACAAATAAAACATAGTAAGGCAATTATAATAGGGATAATCACCCAATCGGGCATGCTAAAGAAAATATGAAAATATCCAACAAAGCCTCGCATCATAGCCGCCGTAGAAACGACTCCGGTAATCAAAATGAGATAACCGACGAGAATAGAAAGGTTTCTTTTGTGAAAAGCCTCCTGGACATATACCACCACACCGCCACTTTTGGGATATCGAGCAGACAATTCTGCAAATGAAAATACCGTAAACCCTGCCAGCAAAGCAGAAAACAAAAACGCAGCAGGTGCTAAAAGCCCAGAAACACCTACGACTTTTCCTACCAAAACATAAATACCCGCCCCCAGCATAGTACCCACACCAAAGAAAATAAGGTGCCACAACTGAAGTGTTCTTTTGAGTTCCCGTTTGGCCATTCGAGGAGGAAGTCTAAATTGAGTTTCTCGCGTGCTTTAAGCCACTTGAGTAATTCTTTATTTTATTTAAATAGCAAAAGATTACTATCCACTTCCGCATCAAGCCAATGCTTAAGTATCGGTTCAATCATTATATAATCTCCTGCAATTAAAGTCTCTTTTCTGCCTCTTTCATCATTAAAAACAACTTTACCTTCAACACATATTAGCAAGGCAGGGATTTTCGTGATGTGCTCTTTTAGCTGTTGGTTTTTCAAAATTTGAATAGCGGTAATTTTTCCTTCTTCGCCTTTAAATAAACCCTTGGCGGAAACGGCTTTGTCTTTGGGGTGCAATGTTTTTATATTCATTCGAAATATTGATTAAAAGTTTCAAAAGACTGTTCAATTTTCTCAAATACCTGATTCGCTTCGGTTTCGCTATCCGAACCTCCAAGTTCATCTATCAAGGTCATGTAAGGATGCAACCATTTATGCAATTCGTCATGGCTTTTACCTTTCATGGTACAACTTGAAATGAGTGTTTTATTATTTTTCGTCAATTGATTCGCCAATGATTTGTAATCTTTTTGGTCGCTGGTTGCAAACTCAGCAATTAGTTTTTCAGAGGACTTTATTGGTGGCATCATTTCAACATTTATTTTCCATTTCTTTCCATCGCTCAATTCAATTGGACCTGTCGGACCACTTCCACAACTGAACAGAAAAAACAGAATTGCCAAAGAGTAAATTATTTTAGGATACATTTTCTTGTTTTTTATTTAGGTAAATACACTTATGGTTATTCTCATCTCAGGATGCCTATTCAGGCAAGGCTGTCTGGTTTTATTTTGTAAAATGAAATGCCCAACCAAATCACCGAAGTAGTCATGGTCATTGCTCCAATAAGGACAAATATTGGAGGCGCACCTAACTGAAACACTATGGATTGAAAATCCATAGGTTTGAAAAATGTTAAGAATGAAATTCTTATTCCAATACGAAGT
>JAVJHY011633522.1:0-45393 GCA_035593235.1 Phascolosoma agassizii
AGAAGACTATGCCGCAGTCATTCTCGATCTGGGCTTACCTGAAATGGATGGATTGTCAATTCTTAAACAATGGAGGGAGAGTGGTCGAGCATTCCCGGTCTTAGTACTGACTGCTCGTGGAAACTGGACGGAGCGTGTAGAGGGAATTGATGCCGGAGCGGACGACTATCTGGCGAAACCGTTTCAAATGGAGGAACTATTGGCGCGTCTTAGGGCGATTGTGCGGCGCTCTGCCGGACAACCTTCAGTTGTTATCAAGGCGGGTTCCTTAAGAATTGATACTCGACACAATACTGTTACACAGCATGGAGCATCACGCAATTTGACACCGATGGAGTTTCGTTGCCTTCATTTTCTGGCCTTGCATAAAGACAGAGTGATTTCACGCATGGAACTCACAGATCAATTATATGCACAGGATTTTGAACGTGAGAGTAATTCGGTTGAGGTTCTCGTAGGGCGGCTGCGTAAGAAACTTGGATCCGAGGCTATAGTCACGCAGCGCGGATTTGGCTACAGGGTTTCAACGTCTTGAAATCAGTGCCTTCTCTCCGCAAACGGTTTCTACTTGTTTCCGGAATTTCTATTTTATGCGTGTTGATCGCAGCCGAGTTTTCCTTCCTATTCCTGTTTGAACGTAATTTGAGGAGGCGAGTTGATGATGAATTGACCAGTCAGCTCAACCAGATCTCGGGTCGCCTTGAATTCGCTCCGACTGGAGTAATACTGCGTCCAACGCGCCTGACTGATCAACGTTTTGAAAAAGTATATAGTGGCCTTTACTGGCAAATTGATGATCTCGAAGAGAATCAGACTCTGCGATCGTATTCACTGTGGGATCAGACATTGCCGCTGCCGATAGATGAACACGATGTAGGCACCATCCACCGTTATTATCTACAGGGGCCAGAGGGGAAAGAAGTGTACGCTCAGGAAAGAGCGTTGGTGGTTGCTACTCCAACTGGAGCAAGGACCATGAGAATTACAGCCGCAATTGAAAGTTCTATTTTTCATACTGCCAAACGACAGTTTGTTCTCGATAGTGTGCCCTTTCTAATTGTTTTTGCGATGTTGTTGCTGATCGCTTCGATGATTCAGCTGGCACTGGGTTTAAGGCCATTGAGACGCGTGAAGGAAGAACTCAACAGTCTGGAGGGTTCTTCTTCAAAAAATTTGGAAGGAGTTTATCCCATTGAACTCAGGCCATTAACGATGGCAATCAATGCGTTGTTGGAATCTCAAAGCGTGACTATTAAAAAAGCACGGGAGAGAGCAAGTGATCTCGCTCATGGGCTCAAGACACCATTAACTGTTCTGAAAAACAATGCTCAGTCACTGATAGATTCTGGAGACGTAAAGACGGGTAGCGAGGTTAATGATTTAGTGCAGTTAATGGAAAATCGCATTAACTACGAATTGTCCCGGAGTAGGATTGCTCCCGAAGCATCCCATAGAAAAGCTAACTCAATCCCTAATAAAGTTATTGGAGATATTGTTAATACCCTCCAGAAGACACCTGCAGGAGGGCGGCTCGACTGGATGATCAATATGCCGGTTGATACCGAAGTTGCTGTTGATCCAGATGATTTACGAGAACTGTTGGGTAACCTGCTGGAAAATGCCGCCAAGTGGTCTAAGGCGTCGGTAGCTATTATTGGATCAATGGTAGAGGGTTCGTTCAGTTTAAATATTCTTGATGATGGGCCTGGCATCGAGACCGACAAGATTGATGCGATGATGGCTCGCGGTCAACGATTTGATCAAACCGTCCCAGGTACCGGCATTGGATTGTCGATAGTTCGCGATATAGTGGACGTATACGGGCTCTCGTTCAAAATACAGAATAGGCAGAATTCCGGCCTCTCTGTCATGATTGACTTACCATTGGCTGTCCTATAGTTCTTGTACTTGTTTGTACAAATCAATCCTCAATCGCAGATGCGATCGAGGATATAGATTTATTTAACTGCGTTTGTAGCCTGAGATCATCGCTCGAATCAAGTTTTCCTTATGTTCCACACTGGCCAGGACAACACCAGCGATATGAAGCAAAACAAGTATCAATGTAAAGTTGACCGCAGCTTCGTGAATTTTATCTACCCAGTCCGCGCCCCAGAATGTATCCATCGTCATCATGTAACCGGATCCACAAATAACGCCAATGGATACAATTAACGAAATAACCATTGCACCGCCAGCGGGGTTGTGGCCCAGAAAACGTTTTGCTTTCATTAGAATTGAGTCTTTCAGATAATCCAGGACCGTAACCGGGCTATAAACAAAGTCACGGAATCGGGCATGAGTAGAGCCCGTAAAACCCCAGGCAATCCTGGCTGTTAGTAATACCATGATGAAATAACCAGTCCATTCATGAGCAGTATCCCACTCATCGCCAGTAAAGTAAGCGAATATAAACAAAACGACCAGAGACCAATGGAATATGCGTACGAATAAATCCCACACTCTAATGACATCAGGCCGGGAATGGCCTGATGTCTGATGTTCAACCGCCTTAGTCATCTTCTTCGGTGCGAACAACTTCGGCCGTTACTGGATTGAAAAATATCTCCAGCTTCTTTCCTTCTTTGGTTGCATAAATCTCGTAACAGCCATCTTCAATTTTGAGCCCACGCACTGCGTAGCCCATATCAGTCGCCTTGGCCGTTATATCTGCCTCGCTCATCCATTCAGATTTGGGTGCGTCACCACAGCTGGCATCTTCCGATGCAAAAATGGGACTAGAGATAATAAAGGCTGTAGTGGCAGTAAGGGCGAATACGAATTTTTTCATGTTGTTCTCCAATTTGTTAGAAAATTTTCAGTAGAGAACCATTCCCCACTGACGTAAGTAATTTAACAATTGGTGGCTGACAATTAACTGACGGCAGTATTCAGCATTTCGTCAGTTTCAGCAGATGACTGTCCAAAACCAACGACAGAATGGGGTCAGGCCGTCCATTGCTCATTACCGATCATCTATTTGATTCCAACTCGCGTTTTTAGCAACAGCTCGACCAACGGTGGCGCGACTCACTCCAAAAAAAGATCCAATCTCTACCATGGAGAAATGCCCCGTAGAGTAAGCGGTGGTCATCGCGAAATCTCTATCTAGACATGATTTTTGGTAGTGTTCTAACGGTTTTCGTGGACTGAGGAGTTGTTTTTTTGGGATGTCTTGCAGACAATCGGGGTTATCAACTCGTTTTAATGATGACTCAACAAACTCGTCACTTCCAAGATACACCTGATTTTTCAGGTTTTTCAGTGGGGATGGCAGATTTAAACCAGCGTTTACAAACTCATTAAACTGGAACTGAGCCTTGCTCTGAACAGCGGAAAAGTGAGACAACAACAAGTCAAAGGCGAGATTTAGTGGTGCATGGGCAAGGCCCATAGTCGCGCGATAGCTGCTCCACGGCCAGTCAGCTGCATTATCAACTATGCCAGCCCGAACTGGATTCAGCACAATGTACCTTGCCAGTTCCAGGAAATAGGTATCTGCCTGAACCAGAATACTCTTGAAACGCCCCTGAAAAAGATGTCCAACCCGATTATGTCGATAGTTGAATTTCTGCGTATATGCACCATTTAAATAGTGCATACCTTTTGACAGGTTTGGATGTTCAGTCTGAAGCAGTAAATGGTAGTGATTTGACATCAGGCAATACGCAAAGCATTGCCATTGATACTGTTTACAAGCTCTACTCAGGAGAAGTAAGAACTGTTGCCGATCAGTGTCGTCAAAATAGATGTTCTGTTTAGCGTTTCCACGCGCTGTGATGTGGTATAGCGCACCGGCATATTCAATACGTAGTGGTCTGGCCATGATCTCGTCCTTGATATCATTTTTTAGGTGTCAGTAAGTGTGGCAGAATTGAAGGTGACAGTAAATCGGGACATTGACATGAATTAAGTGAGCATTGTGCGGTCTGACCCCATTGGGCGGAATCGGATCGGAGCTGGATTCTGTCCAACAGGTTAGGTATAGCCTGATCAGATAGGCTGTTTGCTATGATGGGGGCATTTAGATCGGTCAATGAACAAATTGAATAGTAAAGCGTAGAATATTCCCTATTACCACGAATATTAAGACTCAATACGAAGGAGTATAAAATATGGCAAAGAAAATGAAATCATTTCTCGTAACTTATCATTCAGGTGCGGCTGCCGCAAAGAAAATGCAGACAGCAACTCCAGAGGATATGAATGAGATTATGCAAGCATGGATGGACTGGGCAAAGAAGTGCGGAAAAAGTCTTGATGATATGGGTGCACCTCTACGCAACAGCATAAATCTGAAAGCCACAGGTAAGGCTGTACCCAGTAATCGAAAAATCACTGGATACTCTAAACTAAGCGCAGAGAGCATGGCAGCTGCGAAAAAACTACTGAAAGGTCACCCACATTTAAAATGGGCACGAGGATGTGAGATCGAAGTACATGAAGTCGCGCCGATGGGTTAATTGAGTAGGGTAGAAAAGTGAATAAATTATTTCTAGTAGTAATTCTTATGGCATCTTGTGGTGTTGCTTCAGCTCATGATAACCGCTGGTCATTCGGTCATGAAGTCACGGTAGGGTCTGTTCTGGGAGGGGTTATTGGCTACCAGATAGACAAAGATGATGGCGCGATAGTGGGTTCTGTTCTGGGTGCGCTCCTCGGCTCGCACCACAGAAAGTCATCTGACCGCTACCGCCGTGCGCCGTATAGTCAGTATGATGAAATTCGATATCAGCAGCTCATACAGCAACGCATTGAGTATGAGACAAAAAGCATAACTCTGGTGGGTGATGACATTTTTGAGGCAGGAAACGCAAAGTTAAAACCTGCGGCAGCTGCCAGGCTGAATGAAATTGCATCGACGATGAGCCGTAATCCGAGAACAATTGTGCATATAATCGGCCACACAGACAGTTCAGGTCAAGAATACCAAAACAAGGTTATATCGTTAGGTCGTGCAGAATCTGTTGCGGTGGGACTGGTCGTGCGGGGCATCGACAGGAGCAGGATCAGAACGACTGGCTTTGGAGAAACTCAGCCCTCGACAGACAACGATTCCAGCGAAAGCCGAAAATTGAATCGTCGTGTTGAGCTTTTTATAGAGCCTGTTTTTAGCGATGTAGATCTGCGAAGACAATAGGACTAACTAAGAGATGCTGTGGAAAGAAAACTACTTGTAGCACCTGCATATGAAAAAAATTGTTATCGGCCTCTCGAACAGGCAGTCTCTGAATGACTTTGTCGACCAGCTGGAAGAGAGCAACCTTCGCTTACTCAATAATATCGTTGTCGATAGACTCAACACAATTCAGCAAGTGCGGAAAGAGTCTCAAATGGCCCGATTCAGTATTGGTGATTCTGTGTATTTCACTGACAAGCAAGGTTCGCGTCAATCGGTCACAATACTTCGATTGAACAAAAAGCAGCAAGTCTGATGACAGAAGCCGGGGAGCGGTGGAATGTAGCACCAGAGCTACTGGAGCTGGAAGCAAAGGTTGATGAATATACGCCAAAGGAGAGTATACTGCCAGGAGGACGGCCCACACACGGACTTGACGCCGGTGAGAACAGTAGACATGCCATCACAGACGACACATCGTTAGTTAATGAGTGGGTCGGAGGTGTGATTCGGCTGCCTGCTTATATTGATGGAGATGATGAATCCTTCCGACCGGAAGCCCTTGTCTGGATGGATGCTGATGGATTGGTTCGTGGTACAACAGTAAACGAGCCTGGCGACATTTCGAAGCAGGCGAAGGACAGTCTGGAAACTGGCATCTCATCGCCCTTGATTGGTATGCCCCAGCAGCCTCAGAGGCTACGTATGCAGATGAAGAGCTGATCGAGTTGCTGGAATCGCACTTCATCGAGACAACTTTGATTGCATTTTATTTTCGATCCGTAGTTGTTATGATCCACCAGATGCGATCGAAAACGAAAGTGAAATAGTGAAGTACACAACATCTTTAGTAAATCTATCGGATGTTACACCTGTATACAAGACAGGTACTTTGTTTAGAAATTGCCGACTTTGGTATTCCGCGTCGAATGCTAAGGTAAACTGGTCGGAGAAATAGTAATCGAGCCGAGTACTAATAGTATGGCTACCGGATACCGGTGTGTTACCTCTATCTACAATTCGTTGATCAAATTCTCCTCGATTGAATTGTTGATAGTAGTAATTGAATGAAGTACCAACGCGTCCTTTTCTAAATTGAAAATTAGTACCAATCTGCCAATAGGCTGATTGACTTTTAATGTCGCTGTCTGGATCAAAACCGAGATTACTCTGTACAGCTTCATAGTCCGGATACTCCTGGCTGAACTGAAGCAGATCACCGCATGGACCGATTTGATCCAGACTGCCAGCTCCGTTGCCAACTTCAAACTGATATTGACACCCATTGTCACTTTCGCCGATGCCTGAGATGCTGGAGTGATCGGTGATGGCGTAGCCAAGGCCGGTAAATGCAGACCAGGTAACCGACCGGTTGAGATCAACACTGCCCGTAAAATTGATCTGGGCTTGTATATCATAGGGCTGATGCACCTGCACTGAGGTTAGCAGCTGATCGCCATAGCTGGAATAGGAATTTTTATCGATGATCGGAGTGCGGTTGCTGGCTGCGCCAAACGAGATTGCATAGCGTCTGTGGGAACTGATATCAGGAAAATCGTAGTGCAACTCCAGTGAATATGCATGAAGTTTAAATGAATCGCGTGTTGTGGTGAACTCCTGCTGTCGAATGCTCCCTTGAAAAAAAAGGCGATGTGATAGTTGCCATCCGATGGCCAGTTCCGCTGCCTGATAACGGGGCCTGGATTGCTTTGGGGCATAACCCCCTCCAGACAGATTGGGCGAATAGTTAACTTCGTCACCGACGGATGCAACGTTCAGTTTTACGGTGACAGGTTGGTCAAATCGACCGCCTCTGACTGAATCATGCCGCTTATTTAATGGCAAGGAATAAGCGTTGGGTGCGCAAAGAACACCAAGCGCCAGTATGAGTGTAAGAGTAAGAAAACGGCTGCAGATCATCGGAATGCCGTGCTGCTGTAAAGAGAGGAGCCACCGGCAGGATTGTCGGTCCTGTCGGTAGCAGCGTTTAGGTGAAAGACGTATCTACTAGGTATCTTCGAGGCTATTCGTTAACAGTAACGTAACCCTGAAAACCTGATCCGGTGATGGTTTCAGTGCCACTGTTGACGCTATACGTCGTTGCGCGATACTCGTCGTTTGAATCGACGATGTTGATTCTGACACCGCTGACAACCAGCGTAATTTTGTAGTTGGCGCGGTCGCGTGTCACATCCTGATGTCCCTGCGTTTCCAGTTCGTCACCCAGGTCATCCAAATAAACGCCAATGTCGCCATCGCTCGCCCTGAATACTCTATCGCTATTTACCTCGAAAACAGCATCACTGATTGTTCCATCCTTCGCAATTGATCTGGCATGGAATGTTGCGGTGCTGGGAAACTTAATTTCCATGCTTTGGGAGTCACCCTCTACCATCGACAGAAATGCGTCAGAGGTAGTGACTGACATTTTTCGTGAGTCACCTGGATCGGTTGATTCAAATTCGAACCCAATACCGATATTGGCGTTATCTAGTGACTTGCTAACAGTAAAGGCACTTGAACCAAATGAAATGCGCGAGTATCGCGTGTCAATATTGGCGATATAAGAGCCATTTACAAGGGTATCCTGTTCATAGTGATCCAGAGTATAGCTGTAACGGCCACCCCAATATCTTTGGAAATAAACAGGTGTACTGGTTCGATCGATGGATAAAGCATTTCCGGCAGTCACATCTGTTGTCGCAGCAATTGCAACCAGATCGATTGCGGCAGCTGACTCGATTTTAGAATTGATAATCACCGTGTCAGAACTGAGTGTATCCAGATCGATCTGATTCAGAACCAGATCAGGATCGGACGCTGCCAGGCGTGAGTTCAAGGCCATCAGGGTATTCGAGGCACCCGATGTCAGATTGAGCGTTGATTGAGATTCGGCATTCAATCGGGCCAGAGCAGCAAATTCCTGGGTTACTCTCACATAGTCATCAGCAGTGGGCGAAAAACCGGATAAAATCTGATGTATCTGCGAGTTCAGTTTTGTAACCTGCAGTGTTGTTGAAGCGTCTGCATTCAAATCCAGACTTGATAAACCCAGAGCCGATGCCAGTGAATTTACCGATTCATCGAATAAATCTGCGTTGAACACACCTGCTTCTGTAGACATGGCTACGGCAACAGTGGAAAGGGGAGTGACATAGTTGAGTGTGCCGGGAGCAGCTAGCTCGCCGGAAAATGGATTATCTCCTGTTGTGGCTTCTGCGTCGAACCCAACGTCGGTCCCGCCCCTTACGCGTATCAGTCGGGTACCAGCAGGACAGACCAGCTGTCCGGCCGCAGCTGTACCACCGTTTACGCTGTCATCACAAAAAACTGTTCCACCGACGATATATCCGTCGATCGCTTGAGCGGAAATGATGTCGGTCACACTATCAGGGGAAGAAGACGAATCGCATCCGTTTATCAGTGCCAGGCATGACAGAATCGCACCGGTCGAAAAAAACCGTTTCGGTGTAGTGTTCAATTTCATATTCAACTTGTCCGTAGTCATAGAGCCACGAACTGAGGCAGTTTATATGCCACGTGACCAGCCTAGGTCGCGCTTCCATCATCAATTCTGAGAGAACTATGAGATATAGTGCGTTTTTCGTAGAACGAAGCTGTGAAAAGAGCAATCCTGCTGTGAATGATCAACCAGTTAGGGCGATCTACATTCAAATATAGCTGAAAAATAATCTAGTCAATCCGACCTTGTGGGCTGAATGCCTGACTGACCAGATAGCCCTGCCAGTATCCATCAACATCTGTAGCTGCAGGATGATTGGTTGACTGATAAACAATCCGGAATAACGCCTGGTTTGCGGTGAGTGCGCGCACATCGCCTGTAGTTGTTTCTCCGTCTTTGGAGTAGTCTACAAACCACCTCGGATCGTCGAGACGGATGTTCAACTTATATTCCTGCTCAGGGGCCAGATCAAGCCGGGACAGCGTAGCAATTTCAGTACAGCTATTGTTTGACTCCTTGAACACAGAATTAACTCGATTGGTGGGTAAAAGTTGAAAACCGCAGTTGTCTCCCGGATTGTTCAGGGTCAAGGTTTCTTTCGATACATTTTTTATCGTTACTACTATCTGGGGGATGGAAATCTGGCTCTCTGCGTTTTTTGAATCAGTTGTTTCTTCTCCGGATTGGGGTGTGGCCAGCTGGAATCTCTCTGTCAGTTCCAACTGTATACCCAGCTGGTTCCAACGATAGTCAACCAGAACCGCGGTGCCTTTCTTGTCCAGCGCAACCTGCACCTCCATGGCTGTTTGCATACCGCCTCGAACTCCGCGCTTGTTTTCGATATCTAGTCCTCGCCCTTGCTCGACAAATACCTGTTCTATGCCATAACGGACATCCTGGGCGTTTCCGCTAAACCAGAAACCTCGAGAATTGCGACGACCGCGAATAAACTCACCATCGGTCGGTTGTATGTCAGTGAAGTGAGCAACCTCATACAGATCTCCGATTGTCTGCTTCAGCACGGCATACACTATGGCATCCCGTTCTGGCGGTTCATTGCTATTTGTCCATCGAATAGGCGCAGAAGAGAAACTGTTAAACGGATAATGCAGGCGAACGTAGTCACCGCGAAACGGGTCACGTGGATCTATGGGCGCCGTTGCCAGGTAAATGCGTTGCCCGGTATTGATAATACTCTCTCTGCCGTACACCATATACGCCAGCACTCCGATCTGTAGAACGATCCCGGCTATGACAATCCATTTACGCATTGAGCCTACTCATTGGATTGGGCCCGCATCTTTCGCTTCGAGTAGAGATGACCGATTAAAAATAATGTGGCGCCCAACAGCACAAATACCAGCGAACGCATCAGCAAACTATGGAATAGGTCGTTGAACCTCACATATACAAGCACTCCCAGGGTGATACAGCCGATCGCGACTTGCTTCCACAATAGATTGTCAGTGCCTCGAATAATCAACAGCACCGCATGAGCAGCGAGAATGATGTCAAAGATCAACGACAGTTCTGAGCCGAAACCTTCAAACAATTCGAGTGCTCGCGCCAGCATAACCAACACTGTTAACAAAATCAGGATGTGTTGCACGGATTTTGTCAGGGCAAACCCGGCTTTGAATCCGGAGATGCAGAGCGCCACCCAGACCAAGGTCGAAAGACCCAGAAGGCTCCAGATGATGATGCTCTCAGAGATGCTGTCACTGGATGGAATTGCGTCGAGATAGTTGTGCGAGAATGTCAAAGTAAAAACGATAAAACCATAAACAGCGACACCGACTACTCGGAGCACATCCGCACTATCTGGGAAGTTGGTATACCGAGCTCCATAGGCTGAAGCTATAAGTAACACACTAATCGCGAACAAGGCATAGAAAACTATTTCCTGACTGACATGGACACCGGCATTAGCTAACGCCAGACCAAGCGTGACAACCAATGAAAATAACAGAAGCATTCTGGAGCGAAGTATCCAGGCGAGCGGTATGATACCAAGCAAAACCAGTACGACGCTAAGCGCGTGAACAACCTTAAAGTCCAGAACCTCTGCAGCGCCCCAGGCACCGATCAGTACAGTGGCGATCATCCCCTGAGTAACAGAAGGGAGTGCCCACGCGAATATAAGGGCACCAACACTCCATATCAGAAACGCATTCGGGTAGTGTTCGTCAATGTTGTAAATCTGTGCGATCAGAAATATCCCGGCGCCAAACATCATCGTCCCAATTACATGAAATCCTTCCGACAGATTTCGATGTGCCAGATTTTCGTGAGCGGCTGCTCTCTCAGCAAATTTTCCCTTAATCCTGTTTTTAAGGCCAATCACACAGCCCAGCAAATGAAAGCCGGTGAGCGCTACAAAGATACATGCCAGCTTGAGCCATTTCGGGAAGTCGGCCCAGTTGTAGGCGAAGAAGAGAATGATGCCCAAGCCGAAAATAATGGCTCCGATGGCGGTCAGCAGGAGAAATCCCCACGACATGCTGTTTTCAGCTGGATAGCGGGCGGCCAACGTCTGACCGGTTGATTGATCAATCAGTCCATCAGTTACCCAGGATTTTATTTCTGACTGTAACCAGTCGGTTTGGCGGCTCATTAGCTATAGATGTTAGCGCAACTGGGCTTCCTACGCAGAAGTACTGTACTAGAGCTGGAGGAAAGTGAAATTGATTGTAGAATGATCAGGTAACCATGACCTGAACCCCGGAGTATAGACCAACCATGAGTGATTTTTGGAATTCTAGCCAGCGATACCCTGACCCTCGAGTAGTCTCTGTTTCTTCTGCGTTCGATCAATACCGGTTACCGCTGGCAAAAGTTGAACGACTCGCTACAGGATATCGCTGGTGCGAAGGACCAGTTTGGTTTGGTGATGCACGCTCGTTGATCTGGAGCGATGTTCCTGGCGATGTAATGTATCGATGGGATGAGCAATCCGGTACAGCTAGTGTTTTTCGAAAACCTTCAAATAACGGTAACGGTAACACGCGTGATCGACAGGGCCGGTTGCTGACCTGTGAGCACCTGCGTCGACGTGTCACTCGCACCGAGTATGACGGCAGCATTACAGTGTTAGCTGATAGTTTCAATGGATGCCGGTTGAATTCTCCTAACGATATTGTCTGCAAATCTGATGGCACTGTCTGGTTCACCGATCCCGTATTCGGGATTCTCGGATACTACGAAGGTTGCAGGGCAGAACCGGAGCTGCCAGCAAATGTGTATCGAATCGATCTCGATGGCACGCTGACAATCGTTGCAGAAGGTATCAACCAACCCAACGGGCTTGCGTTTTCTGCTGACGAGTCTCAGTTATACATTGTGGAATCGAGGGCTGAGCCGCGCAAAATTCTCTGTTACGATGTTGATTCCAACGGGGCTCTGGGCCACAAGAAGACATTAATCGATGCCGGCCCGAAAGGAACACCAGATGGCTTTCGCGTCGATGTCGATGGGAATCTCTGGTGTGGTTGGGGTATGGGGGAAGAAGGGCTGGACGGCGTCCATGTGTTTAATCCTGATGGGGAACTGATCGGGCGCATCGATTTACCTGAACGTTGTGCCAATTTGTGTTTCGGCGGGACTCACCGAAACCGGCTTTTTATGGCAGCCAGCACGTCTGTTTACTCCCTGTATGTTAATATTCAGGGCGTTTAGTGGATTTGGCTGTCCATCGATTTCCGCAATCAGTCTCCCATTTGTGTCGGCTGCTTGAACATTGATACCTGCACATGTCAGCACTAGAATTAATGCATTTATTGTCCGCTTCGTAGGTACTATGTTCCCTTCTGAGCCGTTACTGGCAAACACCTGGCGAGTCTGCCAAAATCGCCGGGACACGAACATCCCGGTCGATGCTTGACAACACGGATATTACGGAACAATAAACCTGACGACTTCTTGTGTGGGATCGTTCTCAGTTAACGCGCCACTATATGTAGTGATTTGTTCACCTACCCGAACTGTCACGAGATAATCGGTTTCCGTGGCAACGGAACAGCTGTCGAAGTAATCTGCCGTGACCAGATATTCACCCATCACCGGAGTCGTGCCCTCATAGGTGATGTTCTCATTATTGATATTGTCCAAAAAGCAAGCCGGGTTACTATCTAAATCTAACATTCCACCAGTGCCTGATACCGGATTGGAAAATTTTATAACTTCGCCAGAAGGTTCTGTAAGCCACAGATCGACATCTGTTGGGGTATCCCAGCTAATGCTAACCTGCAAATCACCGGTACCAACTACGACTGTCTGTAGTGGAATCGACTGTACTTCACTGATATCACCGGTTGAGCTACCTACTTGCACACCTACGTCAAATTGCTCAGAGGCGTCAAGCTCAGTATTGTAAGTTACAACTACCGTGGATGATTGCGTATTCGTCGGCAGCATCACTTCAAAGTAACCGTCTTCATCGGCCACAACATAGATGGTTGAAAATTCCTGGTCTGCCGTCACATCTATTTCAAGAGAGCCTCCCGGTATGACAGTGACAGGGTCTACCTGGTCCGTCAGTGGGTTGAGAACGATTGATCCGACTGTGGTCGGCGGTGTACCGGTGAAGTATTCACCTACCGTCTCTGTGGTCGATACCCCCACAATAAAGCCAGTGGGCTCAATGGGTTCTGGCTCTGGTTCTGGCTCTGGTTCTGGCTCTGGCTCTGGCTCTGGCTCTGGCTCTGGCTCTGGCTCTGGTTCTGGCTCTGGTTCTGGTTCTGGCTCTGGCTCTGGCTCTGGTTCTGGCTCTGGTTCTGGCTCTGGCTCTGGCTCTGGTTCTGGCTCTGGCTCTGGCTCTGGTTCTGGCTCTGGCTCTGGCTCTGGCTCTGGCTCTGGCACCGGTGTGACCGGTTCGGGTGTTGGATTTGTTGTTGGCTGAGTAGGTACCGGGATTGAAGGTACATCGCTGGCAGGTGCAGCTGGTGGATCATCGTCGCTGCTATTGCAGCCCGCAATCACCATTGTTGAGAATGCCAGTGATAAAAATGGTTTTACTCGTAAATTACTCTTGATTTCAAAAAACATAACGTCTCCTTGTTAAGTTAAAAATTACTTCATGTGATTGGACGGAACGTCGTGCCTTCCTCACCGGTTGAACAGTTAGCAACTTGAATTGTCTCTTCTCTGGTTGTTTTTGAGAACCGGTTCAGAGATACACATCTGACCCCCAATTACTGATTTCGTCAATTTACAAGATATTTCAATTGGAGCATGTCCGCAAGAAAAAATAAAGGTTACTCGAAGGCGAGGAGAAATGATCGTTGATGTGTACCCGATCTGATCTGGGGCAAACTTTTCTGCGTCAGTCGCATTAATCAGAGTACAGAGGTCGGACAGCCTACACAGGCCAGGATAACTTTCACCGGCCAGGAGATCATTATGACCATCAAAGCCACTCTCGTTCATCTGCTATTGCTGACCATTGTTTCGCTAGTTTCGACACTGGCGCAATCGACTGAAACAACATTTTCTGACTTCCATCAGTTTGCTGCAGACGGCATCGAACTCGACGGGAGGTTTTTTGACGTAAACATCAGTGTCTCCAGAGATAGTAAGGTCTGGTTCAGATATGCTGCTGATGACAGCGATCAGGTCAGATATTTCATGGAGAATGATACGCTGATCGTCCGCAGCGATTCTCGAACCTCGATAGGCTCCATCAGTGTCATTGCAAACGGTTCAAGCAGCAGTATTCTGGTCATCAACGGTGAGGTTATAGTCAGCGACTCGACCGGTAAAATTTCACTGAATTCGGGCAAGCAGGCCCCTACAATTGATATCGCGGTTCCGGTTGGTACCTATGTACGGGTCACGAACGCATTTGGAATGTTATCGATTGATGATATTCAGGCACCATTCGATTATTCAGGATCAGGCAAGGTGCAAGTTGGTCTTATCACTGATGCAACGATATCGTTGCGCGGTAACGGTGCGATCACCGTTGACGGACTATCAGGCGATCTGAACGCAACTCTGAACGGCAACAGCGAGATTCAAATCGGCGACAGCAATGCCGATCGGGTGAAAGTGGCGACCTCAGGAAACACTCAATTGAGTCTTAAAGGCCAAGTTGAGAAGCTGAGCGTCAATGCTTCCGGCAATTCGCGGGTGCAGATCGGAAAAGTGAGCAGGAAACCCTGGGTTCGAATGCGCGGAAATGCCAAGGTGACTGTTAACCATCCAGCTAGTTAGAATGACCTAAGATAGCGATAACGTTTTCCAGGACTACAACGCACTATTTTTTAGGGCTAACCATTTTTACAACCCTGAATCCAACGCTGTCACTGCCGCCGGTTGCCCGATTTTTGTTTCGCTGCGATGAACGGAGTTGTTTGGGTCCACTGTACCAGGCTCCACCCCGTACGACCCGCTGTTCGCAGTCACCGGCGCGCACCCAGGCCCGACCATTTTCCGGAGCCCCATGATAGTTGGGGTGCCAGCAGTCCTCGGTCCATTCCCAAACGTTGCCATGCATGTCATGCAGCCCCCAGCCATTGGGCTGGAAAGAACCCACCGGAGAGGTAAATTTGAACTCGTCGTTGCAAACCGCGGACTTGTGAGCAATATTGGAGTGATCACAAAGCTGCTTCGGATCGTTACCAAAACTGTAGGCATCGACACTGCCGGCGCGGGCTGCATACTCCCACTCTGCTTCCACCGGTAAGCGGTAGCGTCTGCCGGTCTCTTTACTCAGCCAGCGGGTATACTCCTTGGCCATCTCCCAACTCACATTGACAACGGGTCGATCTCCTCGCCCCCAACCGTTGTCTTCCACATTTTCAAGTGCGTTGGCAGCGGTAAACTGGTCAAACTGATCGTACGTCACTTCGAACTTACTGATTTCGAACGCACCGACCTTAACAAGCCGTACAGGTCGCTCGGTATCCTTGCCATCCTCCGAACCCATCAAAAAACTACCCGCGGGAAGGCTGAGCATTTCGGGCTCGAAATAAAAACGAGTGCCACCGTCGCTAGCAGAGCTTGATGTGTCTAACACCGGGTTGTTGAGATTCTCAATCCGTCCGAGCGCAATCGACGCAAACAACCCCGTGGGGTATTGCTTCAGATAGGCTTCATAGTCACGCCGTGTATTGCCGGTCTCCGCACTGTTCCATACCATCACCTGAATCGCGTCAGAGGCTAAGCTAGAATCAGTGTTAGCTGCGTTTGATTCGGGTGGAGGTGCTTCCTCTTCCTGCTTCTGGGTTGATTCACTGAAGAAGACGAAATCACCCTGCGACAGGCCATAATCTCGAATTTTTCCATATTGCGGTGTCTGTTCCTCGAAGCGAGGTACCAGTTGGGACAAGTGAACGCCGAGCTCAGAGCCGGTAATATAGCCATCCTGATTCAAATCACCTTCGCCCTTCAGTGCTGCGACGAACGCAGGTGTGAAGGTACTTTCAGCGGGAACTTCTTCATTTGCGCTCCCGGCGGTTATAAATTGTCTGACCGGAAGGGCGGTGACCTTACGAATATAGCGCTCGTTAGCGCCTGGCAAACTCTTACTCTTAAACACTGATCCCGCAAAACAACTGTCGAAAACAAACAGTACGTGCTTGGCGACCATCTCTTTCGCCCATGCCAGTACCTGTGACATCGGTAAGGCTCGGCGACGGAAATCTTTTTTTTCATTGGGCAGTGGTATATCAGTCGGGAGCAAGAAACCCCGGTCATCGAGACTGTGACCGTGGCCGGAAAAATAAATCAGTAAACGATTTTCGGGTTCAAAGCCGTAGTTGCTGATAAATTCCTCGATACCATCTTCAAGCTCTTTACTGTCTGGATCCACCAGGCGTTCAACATTAAATCCGGTTTCAGACAAAACTTCATCAACGGCATCAAGTTCTTTGGCGATACTGGGAAGGACGGGCCAGTCAGTGTATCGACTGACCCCGATTAACAATGCATGACTCTCACCGTACAGCGGTAGCTCCTCTTCTCCATCAAGAGTCTTGGCTGTTAGCACTGTGCGATGAATGCCCCGTGCCTGCTGTTCAGATCCGAGTGCGCTATTGCCGCCCAAAGTGATCGTTGTCAACACGAAAGCCAATAACAACGTCGAGCTTGATCTCACGGGACGCATTGGATGAACGTTTATTGGATTACTTCAAACTCTACTCGACGATTTCTTTCTCTACCCCGTTTCGTATCATTGGACTCAATAGGGGATGACTCGCCCAGACCTTGCGTGTCTATGTATTCTGCAGGTAGACCGAGTTCTTCTACCAGAAAGCGCCTGGCAGCCACGGATCGTCGTTTGGACAAAGCCATGTTGTACTCTGCCGACCCTACCGAATCCGTGTAGCCCGTTAACAGTACCTTCGGTAATTGATTTCTGCCTTGTCGATCAACTAGTTCACTGCCGAGGATCTCCAGCTGGCTGACGCCGGTGCTGGTCAACACATCTGAGTCGAATTCAAAATTAATATCGTTGATGACAATGGGGCTGCTCTTGATCGGAGTCATGCTGATAACAACCTCAGGTTGTGGCTCAGGTTGTGGCTCAGGCCTGCTGCTTGCACTGCTGTTTAGCGTAGCGCTCGCGTCAACTGTCGTAACAATCGATTCTGCGGGTACCGTCATAGGTGTGCCCACGGATCCTTCTACTTCCTGTACGCGCTTGGAGATTTCGCGCCTAATGCCACGGGATGAAAACTGTGTATCGGAATCTACGTAGTACTCGTAGTTAACGACTGCCATTTTTATTAAATCGGAATAGCTATTTAATCGAGTGATTAGATTCGTGACCTCGCTGATGTCAGTGCCGTAGTCTGCATAGTCAGCGAACGTATCAATATCGAATACGCTGGTTGGCAGCGGTTGCTCGGAAGCGAGTAAGTAAACGGTTTCCTTTCCGAGCGGTTCCGCCTGTTCAATAAAGTTCTGACCGGTGTTGCTCTCGTCAACGTTGGGAAACGTCAGCGTCCTGGAAGCATCAGTGATGCCGTTGACAGCCAGTGCATCCGGTTTCAGTATTGATGTGCTGCCTTTTGCATCAACCAGAATTAATACGAAATAAGCGGGCATGTTGCTCTTGGCTCTGTAGTTAAGTCTGTCACCGACTTTCACACCCGGGTCTGGATCATTTTCAAAATCATTTATCCAGAAATTGATCGAGATATCAGCCCATCTGGTGTTGAGCTTATTCAACTCGGCAAAGACACCATTTCTATTTGCCGCGTATGCAAAAGAGGAGGACAGCAGCAACACCACTGAGATTCCAACACACAAACGAGTGACAGTGTTTACGATATTCATTTTTATGACTCCCTTTTCCCGCTGATGTTATCTGCTGTTTAAATGATAACGTTTTGCACTATTCCGACAATTCACTGGGCCATACATCCGTGCTGCCTGCACATCTGAATCCAACATCTTCACCGGTATAATTTGTGTTCTCCAGTCGGCGCACCGACAATCTGAAATTGGCAACATTCGAGTCAAATCGCGATCCTCCTTTCAATATCCCGGTATTTTCTTCCACCGAATCCGACGAGGTCCACTCGGTAACACTGCCTCCAAGATCAAAGTGTCCGGTAGCATTCGCTGGAAAACTGTTTACTGGCATCATGCCGTCATACCCATTTCCACCCCAATGGATCTTCGCGCCATCCCACGTGTTTCCCCACGGAAACTTGTGCCTGGCAGGGCCTTTGGCAACGTACTCCCATTCAGCCTCGGTCGGAATACGTCTTTCCATCGATTCGCAGTAACTACTAGCGTCCATTCTGCTGATGTGCACCACCGGCAAGTTATTCACATCCACCCCTACTGCATAAGCAGTTTGCCAGTAAACACCATCGGTACTCTCAACTGCAAAACTTTTGCTTGAATCGACCGTATAGCTAAACCCTGTTGATTCCGCTGTCGTTACAGTATTGTGTGCTTCAGCATATCGTCTGAACTGACCCACGGTAATTTCCGATTTGTCCAGATCAAACGGAGACAGCACAACCTCTCTTTGCAACTCATCTTCGTACCACTCTCTCTGGCAGTCATTTGCATATTGTTTGCAGATGTCCAGAGCTTCTGCAATGTCTTTCTCGGAACTGCCAACCATATAGGCACGATCATTTTTCATTATTGCGGTCTCGAGCTTGTCAACCAATCCCGACAGACCATCATAATGGCTTCTGAGCGACTCGATGTCAGTTGCCATTTTCTCATACTCAACCAGTTCAATTTCCGCAGCGTTCTGGACACCCAATCGCTGGACTTTATTCTCCATCGCCTTAAGCTTCTCCAAAAGCGCCGCGTTTTGCGATGGGGCGGCCGACAGTATGTACGCCTCGAGTCCTGCATCCGCGCTTAACAAGTTGTCGTTGATATCCCTAAGACTGCCGGGGAGCTTATTAGTCTCGATATCCAGTGCGAGTTGCCGTTTTGTCATGGCGTTTTCATATTCGCTGGTTCGCGGCAGCTCCATAGCCTGGATACTCAGAATTTTTTGTTCGATCTGCGACTTCGTGTCATTCAGGGCACCCTCAGGAATCTGATCACCATTGGGCCAGAACGTATTGGGCCAAATCGTCACGCCAATGCCAGCCAGTGCCACGAGTCCAATACCGCCCCCGACCAACTTCTTAAAATTACTGGACGCGGCCACATCAGTGCGTGATGCCGGTACATCTGCTCTGGGTGCGGGATCCACGGATTGACTCGGCGCAACATTCCTGTGTGCATCTGTGCCGCCGGTACGATCGTCACCGGTTACTTGAGTCTCGGCAGCAGGCGTTGCGCGAACTCTGAGATCATTGACGATGGTTGGTTTATTATCCAGCGCGTCGGAACCGCCGTAAGATGTCTGTTTTTCCGGCAGGGTATCGACGAGTCGCATTCCATCTTCCAGTAGTTGTTTCCGGTCAGAGTGTTCTTCCTGGCTATTGTTATTCGTGATGGCTCTTACAACGGTCTGTTGATTCTCCACATCCCCACCGTCTGTTCCCTGCAGGTTCGATGATGAAATAGCTACATTCGGCAACCGGTTATTCAGACTCTGCGCATCTTCAATTCGGTCCTTCGGCCTTAACGAGATCGCCTGTTCAATGGTCGCCAGAAATTCCTCAGTGTAATCGTTACGAAGAGCTGAGCGCTGCAATCTGGGCTGGGGATCAGGCATGCCATTAGCCACCTGAGTGGTTCGTTCCATCGCGTTCTTGATCATTTGGCCGGTCACCGCCAGGTGCAAACAGGCGCCGACGGCATAAACGTCGGTCCACGGTCCCTGACCGCTTTTTCCATATTGTTCAGGCGGAGCATACCCCTCCGTCAACACAATGGCCGACATATCTCCAGTCGGATCGGCTGGAATGAAATCTCGTACCGTTCCAAAATCCAGCAGCACTGGGCGCTGATTCTGACAGATATAGATATTGTTTGGCTTGATATCCCGATGCAGCAGATTGAGCTTATGCAGCTCATGCAGCCCCGCCAGTATCGGGGACATTATTTCTATGAGGCTTTGTTCGGTGGGGTTCGGGTTCTGACGCAACCATTGTGAAAACGTCATACCGTCGACATACTCCATAATTATATATGCCGTTTTGTGGCGCCGGAGAAAGGTATAAATCTGCACGATATTTTCGTGCTTGAAGCGTGCAAGCACCTGCGCCTCTTTGACATAACTCATCAGTCCTTTTTGATATATCTCCTCGCAGTCGGCATTTTTGGGTTCTACATCGTCGTTATCCGCTCGGATGGCGAATTGGGCCGGTATGAATTCCTTGATAGCTACCGGACGGTTTAAATTCAAATCAATCGCTTTGTAGGTGATGCCAAACGCCCCTTCACCCAGAAATTCCTCAATGCGGTAGTTGTGTATCTGATATCCCATTGGGAGGCTTCTGCAATTCAACATTCATCTCCAGGCCTGTCTTAACGCTCCCCTGTCCAAATCGTGACGACACAGAGGCAATCCACGTTTAATAACCCATTCTTAAATAACCTACGTTGCATTATAATGCCACTTTTTCGATGAGTGTGGGTTTGTAGTGTTACCAGTGTTGCGGGGAAAGAGAGTATTGTCAAAAATATCAATATCGAATTTTAGATATTGACTAGTTTCTCTAATGGATGGATCCACTTAGTAGGAAACGGCAACGTCCAATACTGCGCAAAGACAAACTATGAAAATTCAGGGTCAGGAATACCTACAACCAAAATACTATCGAACAACCGGTTCGCACCGAAGCCGACAACCTGCGGACACGCTTGCCGCGTACATGCCACACATGCCCCACCTGGGTATCACGCGCCTTGCAAATGTGACGGGTCTGGATTGTATCGGCATCCCGGTCTATATGGCGATACGACCCAACGCCCGGTCAATCGCAGTGTCACAAGGAAAGGGAATCGACCCTGCTCATGCGAAGGTCTCCGCGCTGATGGAGTCTCTCGAAAACTGGCACGCCGAGTGGATCGAACTGCCAACCCGGGTAGGCTCTTACTGGGAGATATCCCAACGCGGTATTGTCATCGATATAGCGACGCTACCACTGCGCGCTGGAGCTCAGTTACGGCCTGATAACCCGGTGCCTTGGATTGAAGGCTACGACCTTTTTCAGAAACAATCGGTGTGGGTTCCCTATGAGTACGTGACGATGAACACACTGCTGTCATTCAGTATGCAACTGACCTACTTCAACAGCTCTAACGGCCTTGCGTCTGGTAATCATCTTCTAGAGGCCATGCTTCACGGTCTGCTCGAACTTGTGGAACGCGATGCACTGGCAAAGTGGCACAGTACAGCGAGCTCTGCTCGACAACAAATGAAGATTCAGCTACCGACCATTCGAGATTCTGTGTGTCGGGAAGTTCTGGCTCGGTATGAGCAGGCGGGCGTCGATGTGGCTGTGTGGGATGTCACATCGGAGCTCGGACTCGCCACCTATGAGTGTGCCATCAGCGAACCGAAAGGCCGATTTGTGAAGGGCAGTCTCGGAGTGTTCTATGGCTGGGGTTGCCATCTTTCACCTGCCGTTGCACTGTCACGCTCACTGTGTGAAGCTGCGCAGAGTCGGCTGACTGCAATCTCGGGTGGCCGGGACGACAACCCCATCGAGGTCTACGAACATCAGGACAATACCGAACGATCGGATATGCTGCACAATGCGTGCTTCGGCACCAGAGGCACACGACCATTTGGTTCTCGCCCGGATCTTTCCACACCGAGCTTCGAGCAGGATGTCAATGTGGTCCTGGATGCGCTGGAGAAATTCGGTCTGACCAGCGCGATCGTGGTAGATCTCACTCGCGACGACATCGGCATTCCTGTCACCAAAGTCATAGTTCCGGGATTGAAAGTTGGTGGGCACACATCGTCGGAAAATCCCGGCGAGAGACAGCCAAAATTCCATCCAGAGCACACCGTAGCGTGAGCATTATAATCTTCATGGGCCCGAGTCTACCTGTCGGGGAAGCACGCAGGTTGTTGAGCGCTGACTATCGCCCACCCGCAAAGGCAGGTGAACTCTACGCCGCCGCCACAGAGAAGCCACAAGCGATAGGGTTGGTCGATGGCTATTTCGAAGCCGTGCCCGCAGTGTGGCACAAGGAAATCCTCTATGCACTGCAACAGGGAGTACCGGTCTATGGTGCTTCGAGTATGGGTGCAATCCGCGCCGCGGAGCTTCATAGTTTCGGCATGATTGGCATCGGTAAAATTTTCGAAAGTTACGTCAGCGGTGAGTTTGAAGATGACGACGAGGTTGCCCTCGTTCATGCACCTGAGGCCGTGGGCTATCAGTCAATATCGGAGCCTATGGTCAATATCCGCAGCGCCCTGCATCAGGCTCTGACACTGACCATCGTATCCCGCTCAACCCACGATCTGTTGTTGGAGATCTCTAAGTCGCAATTTTATGCGGAACGTTCGTGGACGGCCCTGGGCGAGCGGGGACATGATGCCGGCGTAGACGCCGATGAGATAACACGGCTTCTTGAGTTCACCGCGCGCGAAAAACCCGATCAAAAGCGCGACGATGCGCGCGACATGCTTGGCCGTCTAGCACGTGACCAGGCTATCGGGTTCAGGCCACCTGAACCGAACTTTCATTTCGAACGCTCCATTTTTTTCCACCGCCTGACTGAGTCAACCACGTGTACTAAAGCCACTGCGGCTGCAACCGCACCCAATCCACCTCTCCCCGAAGCTAATTGAATTGATCTGCGGTGCGGGAAAAAGTTGCCAGCTGAGAGTGATGAACATGCGAGTTCACGCTACTGCATTTGCAGCTCTGGTGTCCGTTTTTTTTAATGCCCTAGCCAGTAGTTTCCGGCGTTCAGCCAGCAACTGCTTACCGATGGCAGGTTCGGTGACGAGAGACATATAGCGATCTTCGTAGCTGACGACCAGCTTACGCTCCACCAACTCCTGGATCGTATTTCGGTCAGTTGCTTCAATTCGGCTTGCACGCTTTGGATTTCTTACACTGTTAAGTGCCTCGATCAAGGTTCGATCCAGCAGTTGCCAGCGTATGTCTGACACCGAACGAGTATCCTTGACCAGAGCCCAATCATCTTCCAGCGAATGAAGCTCTAGTCTGGGTGGCGCTCCTGCACTTTCCCATGCATCTGTCCAGTGACACAGGATGGCTTCAAATTGATCGTTAAGCTCTCTATCTGCCATAACCTCCGTCGTGTAGTCAGCTTCAAAGTTACTGCAGACCTTATCTGCCTGATCGCCGAACAATTCTAAGTAGACCGGCATGGCGCGCAAGTTCGAAATGCCATAGGCTTCAGGTGTCTGTTGGTAAGGACTGTACCGCGACACATGGATTGGTCCGTAGCGCACGGGTGCCCGCAAATGTTCGATCAGCGGGATGAGTGCCATCATCGCCTCATAGTCAGCGCGTGTTTCACCAGGAATCGCCGAGAGGAAATTCCAGATAATGTTGATGTTACGTGACATCGCATTACGCAGCAGACGAACGTTGTCCAGCGCAGTGACACCCTTGTCCATCAACGTCAACACATGACTGGACAATGATTCTATGCCTGGTTGCAACTCTGAAATGCCTGCTCGAACAAAATTATCAAGGTTGCTTTCTTTGTGATTGGATTTTATCTCATACGCCAGTGTGCATTCGATAGCACCATCGATGAGACGCGGCAGCACGGTGCTCGGAAATTGTGTCGGCATGATGGCATCGCTTGCACGAATATGACGCACGCCATAGCGTTCGACCAGACTTTCCACTGCGGCAACAATTTTATCGGGTGATCTCATGCGATACTTTCCGACAGTGGGTGGAATGTACCCACAGAACTTGCACAGATGTTTGTCTCCCCACCAACAACCGCGCGAAGACTCAAACAACAGGCTGTCAGGTGCTTGCCGGGCAACCGGGTCGCTGTCTCGCAGTGGTTTCAGTGCTGCAAAATACGCATCGTACGTAGGCTCAGGTAGATCATCCATATTCTGCACGGGTGAACAGCTGACGACACGCTGCTCGGGAAGTTCGCCACTATCGAGATAGGTGCGACAGAATTTTGGAAACTCGATGTCGGATTCACCGGAAAACGCAAAATCAAACGCATCACTGCTGGCAAGCACACCACCGCCCATCGGTTCGGTGACGTTTGAACCGCCTATGACAGTAACGATGTTGGGGTCAAGCCGTTTTACCTGGCGTGCCAATGCGATACTCGCCAGCGTTTGCTGACCCATGGTACTTATGCCAACGATGCGGGTACCGCCTGCCACAATTTGTTGCGCCATCTCGTCAATGAACCCGGGAATCTCCTGCAGGCATCGATCGATGATGGCGTCATCAAGCGTCGCTGCCTGCCAGCGAATGGCCACGGTACCGGGGCCGTTCTCATTACGCAGGCGCTCCAGTATACGTTTATGCTCCCATGCTCTATGCGGAAAAGCTGCTGCCAGAAACAGGGCTTCGCCGATCAGTCTAAAGGGGGGTGACGATGCTACCAGGCCGCAGTTGCGAAAACCCACGCGTGCTGCAAAGGCAATGTTGGCTTCAACCACGCGTGTTGGCACACCAGCTCTGATACACGAAGGCGCAAGCAGATTCGCGCCAAGCGGCGGAATCATCGGGTGAAGTACCGGCGGTACGATCAGCACCAGCGGTGTAGCAGATTTCTGTCGTTCAGTACTCACTGTGTATAGCCTCCTGGAACACTGCGTGAACGATTCCCTTCAAACATACTGCACGGCTGCATCGTCTTAGTCTGGATTCGGCACCGGTTCTTGTCAACCGTCTTTCCGTTGCATGAACCGGCCTGCCCACACAGGGGATTCCGACGAATTGACATGGTCCTGGTTAAGCAGGATACCATTGCAGCACCCAGCTGTCGGTGTTTTCAGTGAGCCCGTGCAGTGCCTGCTGGCCCTCTTCCTGCAGCCAGCGCAGCGCTTCTCGTTGTTCTAAACCGGTATCGGCTGTCAACGCCAGATTGGCACGCAAACGTTGCCAGGTTGCGCGATCGTGTATAGTTTCCAGACGATCGGTCGGGACTTTGAGCCCCATCAACATCGAGTCAAACGCATGGTCGTCGGAGAAGAACTCCGGTGGTAACAGCCGATAGTGGTGCGATGGCTTGTAAGACATCGGCGCGCGTTCCCGGTACAAGGCAACACGTTGTTCTGCACCACTGATATCCGCTGCGGAGTTTGCGGCGCGCCAGAACTCTGTATCGCGGGCCTGGTTATAACGATAGTGAACACCAAGAAACCAGCGTAATGAATCCCAACGCTCTCCGACTTTGTTGTTGAGCGCTTCCTTGAATCGATGTTCCTTCTTTGAGGCCGGAAAATGTGTCGTCAGGAGTTCAATTTGAAAGACCAGCATATGCAGCGCAGTGGATTGCAACGGCTCAACGAATCCATAGGCATTTCCGAGCGCCACCACATTCCCTTTCCAGAAATCGGTGTGTCGACCACTACGAAAGTGAATCACACGATGATCACTGAGTTCTGGGTTCATCGATTTCATTTCGTCGACCGCGCGATCCTCGTCCAGGAACGACGATGAATACACATACCCATGATGGTTTGCATCGAGAAACGGAATGGTCCAGCACCACCCCGCATTCATGGTCTGAGAATACGTGTAGGGTTTTGGCATTCCGCCATTCGGAGCGTTGGCCACAACCGCCCTGTCAGTGAACAGCGAGGACGAATAGTCAATATAGGCAGACTTCATCTGCTTTTCCATTAAAAAGGAACGAAAGCCGGAACAATCAATCCACAGATCGGCGTCCAGCACCTGGCCATCGACCGTGCGCAACGCCGTTACGGAAAGATCATCGTCAGAGAGATCGACGTGTGCCACTTCTGCATCGACGTGTTTGATACCGGCCAGGTGTGCCTGTTGCTGCAGGTAAGACACGAAGCGGCGATTGTCGAGATGATAAGCCCAGCGAATGCGATGTAACAGCGAGTGTGTAGTTCCGTCGTATGGCGAGCGAAACACCGGAACACCATTCCTGGCCATCAACATCGCTCCGAGAGACTGATCGTTCAACGAACCTTCATAAAGCAACGACTCTGGAAGTCGTCCGCGTTGAAAGGGAAACGGAAAATCGTAAGGGGCCGGCCCGCCCCACTGAAATTTAATACCCAGCTTAAACGTCGGCATTACCTGCTGATAGAAATCAGCAACATCGAACCCAAGAAAACGTGGCGCGTGCAGCAGTCTAACAAGTTCAGGTGTCGTTGCCTCGCCTACGCCTATCACGGGAATCCGGCTGGATTCAATAACTGTGATTTCCAGTTCAGGGTGTGCCCGGCGTAGTGCCAACGCAGCGAGGTACCCAGCGGTGCCGCCACCGAGTATTCCCACGCGCCGGTAACCGTCAGGGGAGACGGACGAGCGAGCAATCGGTGTTGATTGCCAGGCCTGCGCAATTTCTTCCGCCGCATGGATCTGCGCCGACTGGCCAATGCGGGTCTGAGGTGCCGCATGCGGAGCGCCACAGTCAGGACAATTGCCGACCGCGAGCAGACTTACTCGCTTCGATAACTCACCCGGCTCGAGAATCAACAGTGAATTCACTCGCGCTGGCGATGGAGATCCACCAAGTGCCTCGATAGTTTCATCAACAACAGCCGATGCAACCTGTGCCAGGAACACACCTCGACTCCCGTGCGTACCGGGTACGTTGAGCAGCGGAAACAATTCAGGCTCGTTCGCGGCCAGCGGATCGTTGGCCAGAAGCCTGCAGTGAAAACACGACGACGCGCCCGGAATAACGGTTGGACCCAAGATCGCCTGATAATTCGATACCGTAACAAAAAGGCACGGTGTTCCTGCGGAAAGTGCCGCACGATTGAGTTCGAGCAACGCTTCGTACGGCACTCTCTCCAACGCACACACGGCAAAATCGACGTCGGTGAGTCTGTCGCGAATTTCACTCGGCCCAGCCCGCTCAAGTCGCTCGTGGCGATCGTTCATCACTACCGGTACCGGTTCGGATTGGGACAGCACCCATTGCTCTTGCCGCTCACGAAACGCCAGACTTTCGCAAGTTGCAAAACGGTTGATGTGAATAGCTTTCCGCGATTCAATACCGGCGGCAGCAAATGCATCATCGAGAACGGCAAACAGCTGACTGTTGCCGAACAGAGCAATTGTGCGATCGTGTACATCGTGGTGCCCAAGTGCACTCTGCTCACAATCGACATCAGTGCTCGCTCGTGCATCCTCAAGTATACCCGCCTGCAACAAGCTGTCTAACAAGGAAACAACCGCATCGCGGCCCAGTGCTGACTGCAGTTGGTCCGCTATTTCCGCGGCAGTACGTTTAGCGTTGCACAGCGCAACGAGCTCTCGTAATGCGTTGGGACTTGAACCGGAAATCTGATTTGTACGTTCACCAACACGGGCATATAGCTGACCGTCTGGAAGGACCAGCAGTTGCGCATCCACACTGAGTTGCGGACAAACGGCAAGGTGATTTAACGGCGAGTGTGTCATTCTGGAATCGTCAGATCGATACCCATTTGCATCACGTCCGTTCTGCTGCCTTCAACATTTCCTGACGTTGCTCGCGTCTTTTTCTCCCTACCTTGCGCAGATAATGCGTTACCGGATCAGGCAATTGCTCATACAACTCCCACCCGAGACGTTCGGGCACTTGGAAGCGACCGTTTTTAACCAGCAGTAATTTTTCGTACAGCCGGTACCCGCCAGCCATCCAGAACACTTCCGGTCCGGTGCTACCTCGCAATACCTGCAACAGATTAAGACCACTGATGTGACTGAACACGTTAGCATCGGGATGGACGCAATCAAACATCGCCACCGGCTCCTCATCGCGGAAATCAACGGCATGATTCAGCCTCTTACCATCGCCCAAATGTACTGTGCACTGCCAGATGGCCTGGTTATCGCGATAGGCATCGAATGAACCCGTGGAATTCTGCAAATGAAACCAGACCCATGGCAGTACTTCTGTGAGCAGCAATTGTTGGAGCGCGTCAGACAGCCATTTGCGATCGTCGGCTTTGGGCAAGCCCCGTAAGGTGTGTTCGTCAATGGGCTCCCAGCGTTGTACGGCTGTTCCGGCGCTCGGTCTGGCCAATTGACTGGCACCGGGGTGATGCGTAACGGATCTACCCTCGACAACTAACTCATCGCCAGGTGATACCGTTTCCACCCGGGTGTGATCACCCAGGCGTTTTTGTAACAGACGGGCAACCTCAGCAGCAGTATAAGGTGCCACATGTCGGTTCGCCCAGGCATGTTCACCGTGAAAGGCAAATCCTGAAAAATAGGGAAACACAAAAGCTGGATCGGTGAGACTGGCGGCCTCGAAGGTATCCACCAACTCTTCGCGATCCAGCATCATTGATTGTAAACCTCGCTGGTAACCGATCAGCGTGCGCAGCGGTTGGTATTTAGACGACACCATCGAGACAGAACCGAATTTCTCTCTGACTGTGGCGCCCACTGATTCTGTCACTATTGCATCCGACATGTGCCAGTAAGTGTTTTCACCCTCAGCGATTACCAGTCCCAGTTCTTCCATCTCGAAGTCTGATGGTGTGGCCATTAAAAACCAGTGCGCGGTGTTGTATTGTGCCCAGGCTGCAAGCGGAATTACATTGGTGAATCCCATCGCCTCGATCGTACCGATCAGAGGCTCATGTGTTGGGACTATCAGCGGAATGTCTCGCGGAAACCGTTTCAGAGTTGGGGGATGAAAGTGATCAAGATGCATATGAGAGATAACCACAATAGTAGCTGAAGCGATCAATGCTTCCGCATCAACGATGCGGGCCGGGTGGAAGCACAGAGTGTCACTGGCAAATACATCACTAAATATCGGGTCGATCAGTATCCTGTCCGAGCCGAGGTCGATAAGTACGCTGGCGTGGGCAATGATGGTGACTCGCATGGTTCAAACCTCGTAGGGATAATATGGAAACAGATTCGGCTTCTTGCCCGTTCGTTGCACGCAGACGTACTCGTAAGCCGAATATCCCGCAATCACGCCGTCGCTCAATGCCTTGGCCACACAAAACGGCACCCCATTCACGTCACCGGCAGAAAACAAACCGGCAGTTCCAGTCGCCATGTCGCGACCTGGATTCAGAAACTTGTCTGGAGATTTGCTGACACTGTCATCGAGGATTTGTGTCGTTGTTGCGGTTGATTCGTAGGCATTGAAATCCACGATCATGACATCCACTTTAAATTCTTCTACGCGGCTGTCATGGCGTGCGACACGGAGTTGCAGACGTTGCTGCTCTGAATCAACACTGATCTGCACCAGACGACCCTGCATGTCTACACCCGGAGGGGTGCCTGTGTAAGGCGGTTCAGCGCAGGTGATGATATCAAGTGACCGGCGCGTGCCGATATGTCGTCGCGTGTCTAAGACACGTTCAGCACCATACAGACAGAGGGTACGGATACTGGCATCAGCCTCCAGCTGATCAATAAGGTGATCGAGCGCCGCGTTGCTTTCAAACCACAGGATTCGCTTACGGTGGAATAGCCGACTTTCACCCGGATGGCTTAGCTTGCAGCCGGTTGCAACGATAACGCTAAGTGATCGGTATTGAACCTCTGCAGTTTCAATCTCGAACATGCCGTCGTCGCACTGTCGTAACGACATAACTTGTTCGTAGCGAATTTCGATACCAAAATGCTCGCCGGTTTCGACAAGTTTTAATAAATCGGGTTTATTGAAAAATACGCCCGGTGTGTTCAATACCAGAGGTTGCCACCGCGATAATCCTCCGGTTTGATCACTGGCTTCCAGCACCAGAATACGCGCCCTGTAGGTTGCAGCAGGCGCTGCCAGCCAGGCTGCTCGCACGGCGGCAGTTAACCCCGCCGGACCTGCCCCGACAACAACAATGTCGTATTCCATGGCGCACTTTACCCATTGACAAGATGTATACTTTAGAGGATTAGTTCAGAAATTGGTAACCGCTTCCCGGCAATGGCCGTGCCTCTGGCTCGTGGGCTACTGTACAGTGGGCATTATGTCTACGGTTGTTTGGGCAGAACGTTGGAGACTGATGGCCATTCACAATGCTGACATGCTGCATGGGCTAGCGGCAACGAGCTTTCAAGTGGTCCCAGATGACACGCACTGGCATCAAGTTAATGTGGCACTGGTTCGACATAATGGCAATGCACTACCCAGTGCGAGAGCGTTGTTCGGCCAACTGACGCCCGTTCTTGAGGTCCGGCGAATTGCGGGTCGGTTGCACCATTGGTTCTTTATGCGAAAGCCACCGGATGTCCGACTTCGATTCCGGCTGCGCGAAGGCGACGGAGCTACTGTGGACAGCGTCAACGACACTTTGGATGCGCTGCTTACCGACGGTAAAATTGAACACTACAGTTGGAGCCAATACCAACCGGAGTTGAAACGTTTTGGCGGCGAGCTAACCATCGACTGTGCACACGCCAGTTTTTCGGTCGACACGCTACTCTGGATTCAGCTGGACCAACTCGACGCCTGTCAACAGCGCACAATTCAAGCCGATCAGTTGTTAGCAGCTCATGTGCATCACATGTTCCAGTGCTGCTGCGGAATTGAACACGTTGTCGAGCCGTGGCAGGAACTGGGAAAACTGATTGAACAGGGCGGCATCAGCATTGCTCAGGCGCAGCCACAGTTGCCTGAAACACTCGAGGCGCTGGCTGGCCAAACCCACGTGTCTACTCTAGAAAGCGCCGTGTTGCAAACCTACCGGCAGTCAAACAAACTACTCGGTCATATGCTCTCAGGTTTGGCGTCGACGACAAATCTACAACTACCAGTGTCAACGCTCGTAGCCAGCATTGCTTTGTTTACGTTTAACCGGCACGGTATCGATGGCTCACGTTCCGGAACAATGACATCGCAAGTACTCGCGGCGCTTGACGCCAAGGTTTAGTCTGACCTTGTCAGCTCTAACCTAGTGCCCACTTTCATCGTCTCGACGTTTACCGGTGAGGCAATAGCACCTTCAGTACGATTCACAACACGACGCTGGGCAACTGCAACAACATGCTCCGGCGGTGGGTCAGTTGAGGTTGCGTCCTCTACGGAATCCTCCAGGCACGGCCCCAATCCACGCATCCAGTACCACGGCGCACCACCCGCTGCATAAGGAACCAGACTTTTTGCACCCCAGCGCTCTGCAACGTCAATCAGATCATCAGCATCACACATGATCTGTTGACGTTCACCCCAACTACTCGGCGGCACGAAGGGCAAATAACTACTCACCGATGAAAACGCGAATTGAACCGGATACAACGCGAAACCCCGGTAGCCACCGAACACGGTATCAACCGAACCGAATTTGTTGTTAGCTCGTGCAGCAAGATCTCTAACGTCACCGGTCGAATCTCTGCCTGCATCAGCCAACGCGACAAATTTTTGTCCTGCGATCTCAACAAGATAGGCAGCACCCTGATTCCTGACTTCCGGATGCAGCTGTTCACCCGTGGTGGGTTGTTCACCGTAAAAAGGGAGTGCCTGTATACGCATGGAGCCCACTTGAAATTCGCTCCATTCCTCTACGCCGTGAACGTTGCGAAAACCAAGTTGCTGCAGACGCGCAACCATATCAATCGCGAGTACCGACTCCCGACGAACCACCGGCACATAGATGGCAGTATCGGCACCACTGCGTAACAACGTGCCGAGGTCATAGTGATCCGGATGTGAGTGGGTAATCAGAATTGCATCAGGTTGACCCATGTCTGACAGTGTTTCAGGTTGCCAATCATCGGCGTATAGACTCGATTTTGGAAACAGAAACGGATCAATGATGAGATGATGATCGCCATCATCGATCCGCAGGGTAGCGTGCCCGACGTAGTGAACACCGGGCCGACGCTCGATCGTCGTGTGCCCGTTGTCAGACACCAATGCACCGGCCTCAACCAGTGCGTCCCACAATTGTCTTGCGTGTGGTTGTACCGGAGGTTTTGCGCCTTGCTGCCATTCCCCAAGCCAGAGCGCCAGTTCGGCCGTAAGTGTATCGTTTATCGGAATGCTCGACATGACGTCGGATAAATTTTTGACGACAGAGAGTAACCGTGGTTTGACGCACGTCGGCTCGGGGTACAACCAGCTATCCCGAAGTCGATCCGGTGCCTCCCGTATATCGTCCAACCAACGGGGCAACACCCGGCCCAGAACATCTCTGGATTCACGGACCAGACGGGCAAGCCCATGTTTCTGACGATAGGCATAAAGTACGGCAAAACGTTTCTGCAGCTCCCGCTCACAACGACCCGACACGGCACTGCCGAAAGCGGTTTCGTCATCGTACGTCAATTTCAGACCTACCTCGGAACTGAGCTGCCGGGTTGAGGTGTGGTTTATAGACTTCATGATTGGCGTGAAAAGGGTATGGCAATATCGACGACATGCCTGCCCTGACCTGGAATCAGCATTCCCTGTTCCGGATCGGCTGCCTCAACCGCCAGATAAGACGTGTCCTCACCTATGCCTTTGAATAGCGCCTCCAGGGCAAGCGGACTGTCCCTGTGTACTCTGATGGGCTCACCACCTTCGGCAGAAACATAAAGTTGCTCAGGCCATTGCATCTCTCGTGCAATGCGCTGCCAGAGCATGAATCGCTCTGACGCTTGCGCTTTTACTAACTGCGGAATTTCTTTGGACAACAGTGATCTCCGTTGACGCAGCACGCCCCCGTGCTCAAGCAATACTTGCGGCGTGAATTTACGCTGCGCCAGTTCCGATGCAAAAGGGACGTCCACAGCACGCTGGTTTCGCCCAGGAGATTCATGAAATCCGGTCAGCAGAAGCAACTGCACCAGCGGATCCATTGCCTGTGTATTAGCGATTCCGGTAGCCAGCACAGCCCAGGGTTGATTACTGCCAACCAATTGCAATACCGGTCTGCCACTGGTCTTATGTAACGTAAGTGTAGCACCAACCAGGGACCGGCTCCGATGGTGTACATTCCAGGGCTCCACGCCTTCGGGTAGCAACGTCGGGCTGGCCAGCACATTGGGATTCAATTCGAACGGTACACGTAGTTCAGCCAGAGATATACCGGTCTCGCTGATACTTTTTGACAGTTCATGCCGAATCCAGTCAGTCAGGCCTTCGATTTCCAGAGACAAGGCAAAACGTGAACTGGCCAGCGTCGGAATATCTGCAACACTACCAACGGTGAGCGCGAAGTCGCCTGACAGTCCAACGTAGAAACATCCGGTGGGCGCTACTGAACAATCCGCAATGCCGCCAGCATAATCCATCGTCACTTTGGATTCCGGTGTACACAGACAGGCTTCCCAGTAACGAAGCCGTTCGCGCACCCGACGTTCATCAACCTCCTGGCAATGTGGCCACTTAGGCGGGGTAACTTGTGACTCGTACACCAGCAGATCTACACTCTCGCTCAGGGATCGACCCTTCACCAATTGGTTGGCAATCTTTGATCTAAGTATGTCCCGAGTAGCCGAGTCCGGGCTGGTGCCGCGTAGCCACTGACGATCGTAGTCATTCAGTGTTTCCAGTACATGGCGGTGTTGTGCTGCGTTAAGAGTGACCCTCCACGGGAGCCGTAAATCACATCGTAGCACCTGTGCGGGTACGACCTCAGGTGGCAGCCCTGCCGTCTGACACAGGGTCAAAATGCAATCTCTAGACGCATCGAGCTGGGAGACAAAGTCCTCATTCGACAAGGTCCAGATTGCACAAGACAAATACTCACAATGTTCTCGCAGCGATCGAATAGTGTTTTCCCAGGCACGACCGACATGACCCTGAAGCCGAGGTGACACGCAGTCCAGAGCTTCCCAGGGCGTGGTAAATCTTGACGGCAGATCTATACCACCGACCAAAACGCCACCTGCAACAAACGCCTTCAGCATCTCGTTCACCGGCTCTGTTGGGCTCTCTGGTGACGATCTCCTCTGATCCACCTCAACTGCCAATTGTTCAAGCATCAGTGGCGGAAGCTCAGCCAGTACAGACAAAGCGCTGCCAACATCGGAATCCTGCTCGAGACTGCGTTTTTCTATACGACCATCAGGGCGACGGTGCCGAAACTCCCAGCCACCTGCAGGCATGGGCTGAAGCGTTGGGTTAAGCCCCCAGAGTGCACGATCACGATACCAGGGGTCACCGGCAAGCCTTCGCAGCAAGGTCTGGAACGGCCTCAAATCGGGCGTGAAATCAACGCGTGCGGGTATGCTTTCTATCCGGTTGTGTTCACCGAATTGTACGTCGCTCACACCTGCCCAGAGTCCATGTGGCGTTGTTCGTCCTGCCGCACGCGCAAGGTAGCGATACAGTGTGTACTCGGCTAGACGCATGGCACGGTTGCGCGGTTGTGAGCGACGACCAGCCGCCACAAGAACGCGTGCGTAGGCTGACGGGCTGGAGAGCGCAAGCGCCTTGCTGAACCAGACATCCTCTTCGGTGCAACGCCATAGGCACTGGCGTTCTCTTTCCACAGCTGTCTGATACGCCTGTTCAAATGTAGCGCGATCAACGCGGCCAACCTGGGCTGCGTCTGCCAGCTGAGCCAGTTCGTCACAGCCAAAATCATCGAGACAGCTCAGTGGCCAGGCTGCACCGCGCAGTATCCCTGACGGCGCCAGCTTCAAGATGTCACCCGGGCTAGGTCTTCTTTGACAACAGTTGGTTGCGGGCGTTCACAACGCGTTGATGCAGATCAACTTGACTGTCCAGTCTATTGCGGTGGTGTGCTTCCACCGCAAGGACCGCAGCAAAGTCCTCAATAGCAGCATGAAACTCGACCTTACTGATATCAGCCTCATGCAACCAGTATTGCATTGATTGCACATCGAGTAGGCCGAGTTCATGACAATACTGTTCGGCAAGTTTTTGAATCTGCTCGGGATTGGGGGCGATACCCAGACGCATAGCTTCTGCTTTCGCAAGATGCGCTAGCAGCACTTTCTTTTCAATCACCTTGTCGTTCCCTCCCTGCCGGGCGAGAACGCTAAGGCTGGATTCGGTGCGCGGTTCCATCAAACCAGAATACCTCCGCGTTGTTCTTGCCAACAAACCGCCAATTAAAACTGGTCAAGAAGCAAGACGGGATATTTCAGATTGTCGGTTCGACGATCACCTACCAGGGACACATAACAGTACTAAACTGAAGGTTGCCCTGATCCATATAAGCGGGCATTGTGCTGATTTTGACCCTGGAGATATTCGCGGTCATGTAGCCAGCGCCACCAGACACAGCTTCAAGATCTTCGTCGGAGAGTTCCTCACCGCTAGCTTCCGCAAGCGCTTTCGCCATTTGAGCTTCGCTGGCACGCATGACTTCCTGCGCATCTTCTTTGCTGAAGTCAAATCCAGCGGCGCGGCCGTTTTTCTCAGCTAGCGCAAGAAATTCGTCTCCATTGTTGACCGAGTTCAATTGGGTTTTCGCCGCCTCACCGGCAGCACTGTTTAGATGATTCTCGTAAAAGTCTACGAAGGATTCTTTTGACATGACAAATCTCCTTGTCTAGGTAGATATAGAGGGATAGGATCACCCGTAATCGAGTATATGGCAGTTACCAAGGGTCCGCAAGCAATCAGCCGGGTTGCAGCACTGAACTAACGTCCAGTAGCGTGCGATCAACCGCCACTCAGGCCAGTGTCGTGGCACTGGCGCTGATCGACGCAAGCTCGGCACCGTGAACGATAGTGACTCGTAGAAATCCGTGCAGCACCAGTGAATTGAGATAGTTGGTCACGTCGGTCGGCCTATTGACCATGGTTGCCAGATCATCGGCCAATTCCGTGTCGACATCACCGACACGTCGGCACTTAAGCATGTCATAGACAACTTTTGCAACCCGCAAAAATGTGTGGCGCTGCAATAGCAACACAGAATCTTCGTGCTGCATCACGGCGACCGATCGGCTCCAGTCCAATTCGAGCTGCTCTCCCTTGGCAAGTGCCGGAATGCTGGTCATATAAGGAAATATCCGCCCGGCGTAATAGTCGCCATACAGCACTGCGTATTCTTCGAATCCAGGCCAAAGCGGTTCAGCCGTAGCGTGAAATCGTCGATAGGTTTCGCGCAACTGAGGATAGAATTCGTCCTTGAGCAGATGCTCGACCTGTCCAGCATCCAGACTGGAGGGATTGCTCCACTGACTCCGATCGATGTTGATCACAAACTCTTTCTGCGTAGCCTTGGGGGCGATCTCAATTCCGTACTGATCGCTATCATCGAAATAGTCTGTTCTCAAATCAAGACCAAATGGGTGGATGTCGAAGCTGTTTCCGGGATGATCGATCAGATCCTGATGTTCAATAAAAAACTGGAGAGTGGTTCGGGCCGACGACTCGGACTCCTGTGGAAAACCAATTATTGAAAAGAGATGGAAATTTATACCAGCATCGGCACAATTTTGTAGAACAATGGGTGCAACTGTGACGTCAGTGCCTTTGTCCATATGATCCTGAGTCGCCTGATCAGCGGATTCCAAACCGAAATAAAGCTTCTTTAGGCCCATATCACGAAGAATCGCACATACTTCTGGTGTAAACCCAGCTTCCAGTCTTGCGTAACCAGTAAATGACAGATTTTTATAGCTAAACTTTTTCAATTCATTAGCCAGCTTCACCAGCAATCGGGGAGACAACGCTTCATCAGTGATCAGAAAGTGCCGACAACCAAAACGATCAGCCAGACTAATTATGTCTGTAGCAATCTTCGCCACAGTCCTGACCCGATAGGCCTTTCGACTGATGTGATTGATAAACGGTATGTCGCAAAATTTACAGCGATTGAAGTAACACCCTTTGCCTGTCAATATCGGTAACACGAGATGGGGTGCGAGATAAGCCGTCACATCCAGACCATCAAAATCCGGAGTCAGCAGGCTATTGATGTCCTCAATATGGGTGTCAGTCGCTACTACCTGTCCGTCAGTTAGAAAGAGAAGATTCGGCACTCTCGAAAATTGGCGCTTACCGCGAAGTTCCCGTAGCAAATTCAGCATGGCCGATTCACCTTCATAAACAATAACGGCATCAGCAAAGTGTTCGAAAAATGCTGGAAGCCTCGACAATTCTTGCGCAAACTTGGTGTAGACCGTGCCGCCTATCACTGTAAAGTATCCGAGCCCACGGAGTAGCTTTGCGAGCATCAAGCCGGGAATAATCTGTTGCCGATTGGTGATAGTGATACCCACCAGTTCAGGTTGTAAATTTGCCAGATCAGGCAAGAATTCAGAGTGCCAGTGTTCTGCAAACAGATTGAGTTCCTCCTGAGAACAGATGTTGATAAGATCGGTCAGTAGCGCCGGATCCACGCCGTCTACGTCATATCTTGGTGGCATGATTTCATATGAGAGTCCGGGATGTTTTGCAGCTGCGCTGAGCGCGAGTCCAGATGACACCAGCTCTCGTGCGCTGTTTGATGCATTGGCATTGAAAAATTGTTCTGGATCCGACAGCGTATCCAAAGCCCAATCTATATTTGCCGCTATGTTATTTGCATATAACGCGAGTTTGGATTGCGCAGTGGACATATCCCACTGACCTTTCTGTGCACGGCGCAGATCCGCAGCGGCCTGTTGCAGTCTTTCTGGTTTCAGGAGAAAACGTACACCGGCAATATTCAGATCAAACATCCTGACTTCAATATTTTCGGATCGAAGATGCGCCGCGAGAGAAGGCAGTGCCAGGTGTGGAGCTCTGGGGTCAACGACGGGCGGGAAAACCAGCGCAACCGTCATGTCGGGTATATCTCAGATGGGCACATACTGAAGCGGACAGGGTTCCATCGGTTTCGATTTAACCAGTGATTTCCTAGATAAGTTGAACATTCCATGTTTGTCTGACACCCAACGCTTAGGTTGATTGGCACAGTAAAATCAACAAGACTCATGCTACCCGCCGGATCCGTTGCTGTCCAGCAAGCCAGATAGCTAACCAGCACGACGACCACACAGACAGCCCGCGAAATTTACTATATTCTGTGCTTTCCACCAGCCGAATGGCAGAGACGATCAGTCGTTGCCACTGATGACGATTACGGAATCATGAAGAGGGCGCTGTTTATTTTAGGGTACCTCGATGACGAGGACATTGACTGGATGCTCGAAGCAGGACGACGGGTTGATTTTCCTGCTCAATCGGTGTTGATCAATTCCGGTGTTCAGCTCGCCGATCTGTTTATACTGATTGCCGGTACTGCATCGGTCCGTAGCGCGAGTCCAAATGGCGTGGAGTTGGCAGTTTGTCATGCTGGCGAGTTGCTCGGCGAACTTTCCTTTCTCGACAGCCGTCCCCCGCGGGATTCGGTGGTCGCTACCAGTCCTGTTACCGCCATTGCAATCAGCCGGGATCTGCTGCGTTCCCGGTTGCACTCCAACACAGCCTTTGCCGCACGCTTTTACTATTCCACCAGTATTTTATTAGCCAGTCGCTTCAGACAAAAGACCGGACTACTAACTCTGCGCGAAGGTGTTGACGAACTGGACCCACTGGAGGATTCCGCCGATGAACTCGATCCGGATTTACTTGACCACGTTGCTATTGCAGGCCATCGATTTAACTTGTTATCGTCACATTTTATGGACTAACCGGCACACAGACGCAGTCTTCTCATGGGGTACCTGCATATTGACAGATCGACAGCCGTTATTCTGACCGAGACAATCTGATCATGGCTCCAGAAAAAAAAATGTTTCGCGCAGAAGCCGTTGAGCAACTCAATTCTCCTGAGCAACTTGAGCAACTACTGAAAGTAACCGATCGGCGCGCCTGGATTTCGTTGTTCACAATTGCCGCTCTGCTAACGGCTGCCATCGTCTGGAGTATTCTGGGCCAGATCCCTATCACCGTAGAGGGTGTGGGCATTCTGGTTTTCCCACGCAGAGTTGTGGCTTTTCAGGCCCCGGCTGGCGGACAAATTGAAGAACTCAAGGTGCAAGTGGGTTCCACAGTACGCAAGGGGGATGTTCTCGGCACCATCGCCCAGCCTAATCTTGCCGCGCAGCTCAAGGGTGAAATCGAGCGGCTTGCCGAGTTGACGATGCGCAATGAGCGGGTATCCGATCTGTCAGATCGACGAGAGAAGCTGGAAAGAGAGGCAAATGCCAGACAACGCGCGACATTTGAATCCCGAATTGTGTCAACCCAAAACGCCGCTGAAGCTCAACTACAAAACAGCCGGGTATTCATCGAAAATCAAATCAAGAACATCGGTGACGTACTGAAAACACAACGTGCGCTGGAAGCCACTTACAACGAACGCTATCGAACACTGTTAAAACTCAAGGAGGAGGGTGCCAGTTCCAATGAGGCTGTGCTGGCTGCCAAACAACGGCTTATCGACAACCGACTTAAAACATCCGAGCTCAAACTGAAGCGTCAGGAAATTGAGTTGAGCACTTTACAGGCGGAAGATACGTATCGGACGCAAATGGCCAGGGTCGCAGATTTGGGGGCGACACTTCAGGATCTGACTATTCAGGAAAGCCAGCGAGCACAGCTCGCTCTTGAGTCCGAATCCACTCGCGAATTGCAGATTCAATCGATTGGAAACACGATATCTCAACTTGAAAAAGATCTGGAAGTTCGCGGCCAGATTATCAGTGAGCATGATGGCCGCATACTCGAGCTGACAATGGGCGAAGGCCAAATTGTATCCTCAGGCAGACGGCTCGGTTCAATCGAGGCCAAGGGTAGCAACAACGAGCTTTTAGGTCTGGCATATCTCCGCGTGGGCGATGGCAAGAAGCTCAAGCCGGGTATGGACATCCGTATTTCGCCTTCGACGGTTCAGCGAGAACGCTATGGAAGTATAGAAGCCGTGGTCTCTGAGGTAACGCCCTTTCCGGTAACCAGCGAAGCCGTCGCCAGTGTCGTAGGCAGCTCGGAGCTTGCACGCGAGCTGATGCAAAACACCACCAAAATCCAGATCACATCAAAATTGCTTCTGGATTCGCAATCGATCTCGGGATTCAAATGGACCTCAGGGAATGGCCCTCCCGATGTGATCACAGCAGGCACCACCGCCGCAATCAGAGCGACAGTCGAGTATCGCCGCCCAATAACCTTCGCTATTCCGATTTTGAGGAAATGGACTGGTGTTTAAGCCGGGAGCCGCTCTGAAAATCACGAGTAAGAAGGCATCATCCGGCGGCAGGCAAAAACGCGCAAAGACACCTACGGTGCTCCAGCTGGAGGCGGTTGAATGCGGTGCTGCAACTCTCGCGATGGTGCTTGGTTACTACGGCCGAATTGTTCCTCTGACGATACTCCGGCTTGAATGCGGTGTATCGCGTGATGGCAGCAATGCATCCAATATAGTCAAGGCAGCTCGACGATTCGGGATGAAGGCCAAGGGCTTCAGCAAGAGCACTGAACAGCTCAGACAAATGCGTTTCCCGCTTATTCTGTTCTGGAACTTCAATCATTTTGTCACCCTTGAAGGGTTCAAAGGTGATCGGGTTTTCCTGAATGACCCGGCTGTAGGGCATCGTACCATCGACCTGGATGCATTCAATCGCCAGTTTACAGGCGTAGTGCTGGATATGGAGCCGGACACGGAGTTTATTAAAGAAGGGCGACATCCCAGCACGGTGTCTGCGTTGCGAGATCGATCGAAAGGTTCCAGGGTGGCATTGTTGTTTTGCTTTTTAGCTGGACTCCTGCTGGTAATACCTGGCTTGGCTGTCCCCGCATTTAGCCAGATCTTCATCGACCGTATTGTTCTGGAAGCCGACACGAACTGGCTCAGGCCATTGATACTTGCCATGACGTTTGCGATTCTCGCGCAGGGCATGCTGCGTTTTCTACAGCTCCGCTACCTGCGGCGGTTAAAAATCAAGTTATCCGTGACGATGTCGAGCAACTACATTTGGCATCTGTTAAGGCTACCTGCTAGCTTTTACGCGCAACGATTTCCCGGTGAAGTGGCTAATCGCAGTCAGCTGAACGACAAACTTGCCGATGTCATGTCCGGACAACTCGCACAGACCGGCATAGATATGACAATGATGTTTTTCTATGCCGCGCTGATGTTTTTCTATGATGTTGTGCTGACGAGCATCGGCATATTTTTCGCCCTGATCAATATCATGGTGCTGAAATGGGCGGCCAGTAACCGTGTCGAATCCAACCTCCGCGCATTACAGGAATATGGAAAAGCGCAAGGTCTCGCGATGGCCGGACTGCAGGGCATAGAAACAATCAAGTCGGCCGGACTGGAGAGCGGTTTTTTTTCACAGTGGGCCGGATACTATGCTAAGGCTAGCAATGCCAGGCAAGAACTGGAGCTTTCCAATCGCGTCCTGACAGTGACGCCGGTGATGCTATCGTCGCTGTCAACGGCAGCTATCCTGGTAGTTGGCGCTTTTAGGATCGTATCGGGGGATATAACTATCGGGATGCTTATCGCATATCAAAGCCTGATGACCAGTTTTCTGGCTCCAATCTCCGCATTGATGAATCTCGGGGGTACCTTGCAAGAATTACGCGGTGATCTTGAGCGGATAGATGATGTTCTTCAGACACCCACCCTCCCAGGCAACCATGCCAAAGCAACTTCTTCCGATCAACCGCTGAAAAAACTGAGCGGCTCTGTTGAGATGAATGAAGTGACGTTTGGTTATAGTCCTGTACAGCCGCCTCTGCTGGATACATTTACATTGAACATCAAACCCGGCTCTCGCGTGGCACTGGTGGGAAGCAGCGGCTCCGGCAAAACAACGGTCGCCCGACTGATCGTCGGTGAGTATGAGCCTTGGGAGGGATCCGTCTGCTTTGACGGCATCGATCGTCGCCAATTGCCGGATCGTGTCATTGTGTCTTCACTTGCTACAGTCGACCAGGAGATCGCGCTATTCAGAGGCTCGGTTCGCGACAATCTGACCCTGTGGGATACACGAATCACCGATGAGGCCATGCGTAAAGCCTGCTATGACGCAGCGATACTCGATGTCATACTCAATCTGCCCGGCGGATTTGACGCCGAGCTGATTGAAGGCGGTGCCAGCCTCAGCGGTGGTCAGCGCCAACGTTTGGAAATTGCCAGGGCCCTGATTCGCAATCCCAGAATCCTGCTTTTTGATGAGGCAACAAGCGCATTGGATGCCGAAACCGAAGAAATAGTGATGGCACGGCTGCGGGAAAGAGGCTGTACCGCTATTCTGATCGCCCACAGACTCAGTACCATCCGGGATTGCGATGAAATCATCTATATGCTGGGCGGGAAAATTGTTGAACGTGGGACGCACCAGGTGTTGTGGCGGATGAATGGTCAGTACAGGCAGTTGATGCTGGCAGATGAGGCAGGCGTCATTGAAAGCAGCAACCAACCATAAACGCGGTGTTTACCACTCTGCGGTAATCCAGACGATCGAGAATCGTTGGGACCAACTGCACTGTTGTGTCCATCTTGGTGCCCTACAAATTGGTAATCAGGCCGAGTTATGAATCAGCCGACGGGGCCGGGGTCAAACAGGCGTGTGGACAAAGGGATATTCCTGGTTCCAACACAGCCTGCGCTCGACACACTTTCGTTGATCAGTGAACGCTTTGTTATAGGTAAGGGCGAGGATGTCATTGCGAAATATGCCCAGTCGCATCCATTAGAGGTCAATTGCCTGTCGCGATTACACGCCGTCGTCGACATTGACGATGGGCGAATCACCGTCACCGATCGCGGAAGCACCAATGGCACGCTCGTCAACGGCATCATGCTGGAGAAAGATCAGGCTGTTATGCTCAACCACGGCGACACCCTGATTTTTGGTCACGAATTATTCAGCTACCAGCTGCACGTAGATGAAATCAGCAGCCGAGCTGATACGGACACAACGGTTCCCTCGGACACAGTATTTTCCTCGGCAACGAGTGGGCAATCCGACTTCACTGTTGCGGATTCATCCGTCATTCATACAATGTCCCGACCCGGTCAAGCAGGTGTCGATACGCGAATGTTTTCATCTAACATTGGTGCGCTTGGTAAACTTCTGGAAAGCGATCATTCGCCCCAGCCTATTCATGGTGATTCACTGATGGGCGCGGCGACCGCGGTCGGGGCAGCAGATAGCATTTCTATCGTTCAACCGGGTGCTTCAGAACGGGCACAGTTAATCAAAGACCCGATTGAGTCGATCGCTCGCGCATCGCGTGTACGTTTCCGCTACGTTATTTTGGCCGATGACTGGTGGACCAGCGACTGCGGTCCCATGCTGGGTTATCTTGAAAAGGGGCACCATCCCGTCGCCCTGATCCCAACCAGCTCGGGCAGCTACGACATTGTTGATCCAGCTACTGGCTCACAAACGGCAATCAACTACAAGTCATCGGTCGCGCTCGAGTTGAGAGCAGTGAGATTCTATCGTCGACTGCCTGATTCGCTGACTAGTGTATGGCAAATGCCCCGCTGGGCTTTGAAAGGCAATTCAACCGATCTTGTTTCTGTTTTTCTGCTATCACTCGTGGTGACCGTTATCGGCATGCTGGTTCCGCAGGCTATGGCGCTGATAATTGACACCGCGATACCCAATGCAAACCGTCGAATGGTGGCCGAGATCGGCAGTGCGCTCGTACTTGCCGCGCTCGGCACAGCGTTGTTCGGTCTTGCGCAAGGTGTGTTGAGCGTTCGCCTGGGAATGATATCCGACACCACCAGTCAAGCTGCGGTCTGGGACAGATTACTAGCACTCAGGATGGGTGTATTTCGACTATTCGGTAGTGGCGATTTACTGGATCGCGCCATGGGTGTCAGCGCCATCAGCAAGGAACTGAATGGCCAGACCTTGCAATCACTACTAACCAGCGTAACCGCATTATTGAACCTAGGATTGCTGTTCTGGTACAGCGCCAGACTGGCAACAGTGGTGCTAGTAATCGGCTTGCTGATTGCGTTGTTTACCGTCGTGGCCGGCGTATCCGTACGTAAGTACTACCGCGAGTTGATGGAACTGCAGGGGCGTTTTTTTGGATTCGTCGTGGAGCTTATCAGTGCTACTGGTAAAATCAGAGTAGCAGGTGCACAGCGTCGTGCGTTTGGACAATGGTCAAATCGCTACAGCGACCAGCTTGCGCTGACTCTGAAAGCACAACAGGTTGAAGATTACATCATCGTGTTCAACTACATCATACCGTTGACAAGCTCGGTGTTGATGTACTGGATGGCGGCCAATCTCCTGACTTCCGGTAATGCTGACACTGCATTGACCGTGGGTACCTTTCTCGCGTTTAACATGGCGATGGGCACGTTCCTCGGTGGCGTGACTTTCCTGAGTGTGACCATACTCGACATTATGGACAACCTGGCCATGGCCGACCGGACCAAACCATTGCTAATGGCTGAATCTGAAATCAGCAATAACAAGGTTGATCCTGGTGTACTCAAAGGCAAAATCGCCTTGTCGGATGTTCATTTTCGCTACTTACCCAACAGTCCCAAAATACTCAAAGGAATAGACCTTGAGATCAATCCCGAAAAATTTGTTGCACTTGTCGGAACCTCCGGCAGCGGTAAATCAACCATTTTCAGATTACTGCTGGGCTTCGAAGAGCCGGAGTCCGGTCGTGTTCTGTTCGACGATCAGGATCTGGCAACGCTTGATATAACAGCAGTGCGTAGACAGCTCGGCGTCGTACTTCAGAACGCAAGAATCAATTCAGCATCAATCTTTGATAACATCAGTACCGGTGCACCGATTACGATGGAGCAGGCATGGGATGCCGCCGAGGATGCCGGATTTGCAGATGACATCAGGACAATACCAATGGGTATGCAAACTGTGATCAGCGAAGGAGGGGTGAACCTGTCTGGTGGTCAGCGACAGAGATTGATGATAGCGCGTGCGCTTGTGAGAAACCCGAAAATTCTGCTATTTGATGAAGCAACCAGCGCATTGGACAACAAGACCCAGTCGATTGTCAGCGCCAGCCTGCGCCGCCGTCGCGTCACACGTGTGGTCATTGCACACCGGCTCAGCACTATCAGGGATGCTGATCACATTGTTGTACTGGATGGCGGTAAAATTGTTGAATCAGGCGACTACGCAACGCTGAGCAAGAGCGGTGGACTATTTACATCAATGATGAAACACCAGTCAATCGACAATGTATAACAGATATTGTGATATAGGGCAGCCACTGCAGGTGTTGTAGCCGGGGTGTCGTTTTTTTGTGTGTGTGCGTCTGAAGCGGATTGTAGGCAGAGTGTGTTGAACAAAAAAGGTGATCATTGCAGGACTACAACGCATTATTTTTCAGGGCTTACCATTTTTACAACCCTGAATCCAACGCTGTCACTGCCACCGGTTGCCCGATTTTTGTTTCGCTGCGATGAACGGAGTTGTTTGGGTCCACTGTACCAGGCTCCACCCCGTACGAC
>JAVJHY011634619.1:0-45293 GCA_035593235.1 Phascolosoma agassizii
GATGCGTTGCGACGAGAGAAACAAATCAAACGCTGGTCTCGCGCAAAGAAAGAAGCACTCCTTGCTGGCGACACGGAACGGCTCAAAGACCTGAGCAAGAGCCATGACTAGTGTAGATTAGATTTTGTCAGTCGTGAGCGAACCGTCGCTGTCAGACGAGTTGCTTTCCATCTTGGGCGTTGACTGGTATTAGGGTTGCAGTTTGTAGCTCGTTCGATGTATGTGGAGTGTGGGCGACGTTGTTTGGCCGTGAATGGTAGAGCACTGAAAATATGGAACATTATGACGTAGCGATTGTCGGGTCGGGTGGCGGTACTAAGATTGCTCGGCCTGCTGCCGATCTAGGATTTTCGGTAGCTTTGGTAGAACAGGGTTCCATGGGTGGGACATGTCTCAACCGAGGCTGCATTCCATCGAAGATGCTGATTCATCCTGCTGATCAGTTGCATCACTTGCAATCACTTGGCCGTATAAACATTGAGTTGTCCGGAAACGCGCAGCTTCAGTTCGCAGACTTGGTATCGAGGGTTTCACAGACAGTGGATGGACTCTCACAGAAAATGGGGCCGAGTTATGATACCCATCCGCTGATTGATCGATATGAGGGACACGCCCGGTTTACTGGCCCCCGCAGGTTGCAGGTGAACGATACGACGTTTACCGCTGAGCGAGTGTTTCTTGCCACGGGTTCGCGGCCTCAACTTCCGGAACTTCCCGGGCTCCGGGGAACGCCTTTTTTTACCAGCAAAGAAGCACTTCGTAACAAGGTCCTGCCCAAGACGATGATTGTGATTGGCGCGGGTTTCATCGCGTGCGAGTTAGGACATGTTTATTCGTCAGCCGGAACGGATACGACGTTTCTCGTGCGCAGCGAATTGCTACGACATGAAGACCGGGAGATTCGTGCAATCTTTCGTGAACAGTTTTTGAAACAAAATCGGATCGTAGAAGGCGTTACTCCTGTCCATGTAGAGTACATCGATGAGTTGTTTCACGTGACCGTGCGTGACCCACGTAACGCTGAACAGATCATCACGTCGGAGTCGCTACTTGTTGCGACTGGGGTGGTTCCCGAGACGGATGAGTTGGGGCTTGAGAATACTGGGATCGAAGTTGACGCAAACGGTTTCATTGTCACCGATGATTGCCTCCGAACGACGGAATCTGAAGTGTATGCCCTCGGGGATTGCAATGGGCGTCACTTCTTTCGCCACACGGTCAACTTCGAAGGTGAGTATATCATGCGGACGCAGTTCCCGGAGTCAGGTGACGAGCCCATTGAGTATGGGCCAGTGCCTCACGCTGTTTTTACCTATCCGCAAATTGCCGGCGTGGGAGCGACAGAAGACGAACTCATCGAGCAGGGGGTTTCGTATATCTCTGGGACAGCCGACTATGCGAATACGGCTATGGGAATGGCGCGACAGGTCGATCATGGTTTAGCCAAAATCCTGATCGAAGAACATACAGGCCGTATTCTCGGTGCCCACATTGTCGGCGAAGAAGCGTCCAATATGTTGCACGTAGTGATTGGCCTAATGTACAAGAAAGGCACGCTAGGTGATCTGGTGAACATGATCTACATACACCCGGCCTTGCCAGAAGTCGTTCGGGACGCGGCCAGAGATGCGCACCGAAAACTTACTTCAGCCGTTCGCTAATTGCATGTATGATGTGATCGTAATCAACTGTGATTTGTCGAGATGAATGCTACTCAGACAACGTAAAATGAAACCCAACCACGACGGAGACAAACCATGAACCCAGAAGTTGTACCCACAGTTCGTTCCATGCTGACCACACAGAGAATGCACTTTATGCTCTCAGCTGTTCTTCTCCTGTCGGCGACAGGTATTGCCATGGCGGAAGGTCGTGGCGAGAAAGACAAATTATTCTTTACCATCAATGAAAAGGGGGAGCTTGTCAGGCCGAGCGAATATCGACACTGGATCTATGTGGGTACACCGGTAACGCCTAACGATTTAAACGATGGGAAGGCTGCATTCCCCGAATTTCATAATGTATACATTGATCCAGTGAGTTATGAGCACTGGAAAGAGGCAGGGACATGGCGTGAAGGCACGATCCTCATCAAGGAACTGGTGAGTGTGGGAAAGAAGAGTGCAGTTAGTGGAAAGGGCTATTTCATGGGGGATTTCATCGGGCTCGAAGCGACGATCAAGAGCTCGAAGCATTTCCCCAATGAACCAGGCAATTGGGCCTATTTCAGTTTCACGAATCCGGACGGCCCTGAACTCAAGGAGACTGGAAAGCCGTTTGAGACACAAAGCTGCAATGAATGTCATGATCAGTCTGCGGGAGATGATTTTGTATTCACGCAGTATTATCCGGTCTTGCGCGCGGCGAAAGGCTTTGGAACAGGAGCACCAGAGGCGGGTTCTACTCGCGGCAGCCAAGCCAAAAGGGCAACTCCCAAGGAAGTGGCTCCGGTCGTTAAAAAGGACGACAGGTGGCAGCCAACTGCAGAGACTCCTGCGTCCGTGGATAGTGAAATCCCCGTGAGTGTGGAGGATCTTTATTCCTTTCTTCAATCGGCTGCGTATCAGGACTTTGAAACGCAAGAGTCTGCTACTCATCCATCGGAGGGGCCACACACTCGTCGGGACCTGCCCGTGCGTGTTTTTATGAATGACAAGATCGCCTCATCTCTAAGAGCAGGGAACAGGGAACACCCTGTCGGATCGGGAATCGTCAAAGAGATGTTTTCCGAGCAGGGAGAGCTTTCCGGATGGGCCGTAGCCGTAAAGACGCAGGACCAAGCAGACAGAGGCAAGGGTTGGTTTTGGTATGAAGTCACTAGCCCGACGGATCCGACGCAGATCGTAGCTGCCGGCAACGGTGTTCGTGGTTGCTACGGCTGTCACGACAACGGCCATGACATGGTCTTGTCCGAGTTTCCTCTTAGGTAAGAAGCTGAATTCGTTGATGCCAAAGAAGTCCAACAAGAAGCAAGGCGTTAGAGCTACGCTATTTGTGCCGCCTTTTCGCCAAAGAACTCGTCCTAAAGAATTTTCCAGGTTTGTCGGCCTCGGAGCTTCTGGAGCGTATGATCGAATTGTCCACGTATTCGGAGGAGAATCTTCGTTGATCGAACATCTTTCGAGTGGCCCTTTGTAGACGTTGGACAAGTGTGACGTTCTGCGTAGGTTAAAGGCCGCGATCAGGCCCATCTCGTGGATGGGGGCGACGTCAGCCAGAGCATCGATCACAGATTTTCTCGGACTGAACGATCCATGGCATGGATCCTTTTCTCCAACCTGTGGAGGAATTGATTTGTTGCTTCAACGACAATGACCTGTCAATAACCACACAGTACTTTGCATGGCACACGACATTAAGAGAAATTCATGGATGATTACGCACGTTATCTCTAGCGTTGTTGTAGGTTCCACGCAGTCATGAAGTGACGTCATGCACGGGCCTCCTCACGTTGGACGGGGAGGTGATGAGAGGTTAAACACGCGAAAAATTAGGGAGATGAGGACTGTGAAAACACCATATCGTCAATTGTTTGGCACTAGTTGGACAGCCATGTTGCTATCCGTAACCGTTTCTCCGTTTCTTGTGATCCAAGCAACAGCTGCGAGTGCTGTCCCTGAATCATCCGTCAGCATTCAGTACCACGAATTTATTCCTGACATACAGGTGGCATCCGCTGCGGACGAACGTTCTGGGGAGCGGTGTTCATTCAATGCCTTTGGGGAACGGTTTCATGTGGTTCTCGAATCCAATGAACGTCTGATTGCAAATTTGCCGCGACTTGAGCGGAAGGAACTCCTCGATACCTGTACCCTGTATCGAGGCAAACTTGAAGGTGTGGCCGAATCGTGGACTCGCCTTTCGAAGGCCGGCGAAGATTGGTCTGGCGTGATATGGGACGGTGAGGAGCTCTATCTCCTTGATCCGATTCATGCAGTCCAAGATTCCCTAGCTAGTCCGTCCCATGCTCAAACAACGGGACACGTGATCTATAGAATAACCGATGTGGTTGATTCCCGAGGACAAATCTGTGGTGTGGATTCGTTTTCCACTGCAGGCCAACCGTTGGTCGAGTATCTACCTTTGGTCGAGGAGCTACAGGGTTTGGTCCCAGTGGCCGCTGAGGGGGCGAGGCTAAATCTGGATATGACGGTGGTCGCGGATGTCCAATTTTCCCAGATCCAGGAAGACACGTTCGATACGCCTACGGCTGCGGCCGTTGCAGCTAGAATCAACGTGGTGGATGGTATCTTCTCTGAGCAGCTTGGCGTGCAAATTAGTTTGAAGGAAGTTGTAGAGTTAAAGAATAACGGGCCTTTAACCTCTTCGGACCCTGAAACGCTTCTACATCAATTTAGCGATTTTGCTGAGTCAGGTGGATTTGAACATAACGGGATTGGCCATTTGTTTACGGGCCGACATCTTGATGGAAATATTATTGGGATCGCATTTCTCAGTACTCTGTGTGACGTAGGAGGAGGTATAGGTGTCGATGAAATTCGTGGTGGTGGGACCTCGGGCTCTCTCTTGATTGCTCACGAACTGGGTCATAATTTCGGCGCACCTCACGATGGTCAATCTGGGTCTTCCTGTGCGGGTACGCCGGCAGGAACGTTCCTCATGGGGCCGTCCGGAGGAGGGGATCGATTTTCTCCGTGCAGCGTCAACCAGATGCAACCGATTATCGATAACGCGTCCTGTCTTGACGTCCTTGATGGAAATCAAGCTCCCAACGTCACGATAACCTCTCCCGATGACAACACAACCTTCCCAATTGGTGCCAAGATCCAATTTGTGGGTACCGCCTCAGATCCTGAAGACGGTGGTCTTGGGGCAGGCATTTCCTGGAGTTCTGGCCTGGATGGGGCCTTAGGAAACGGGGCCAACATCTCGATCGCGCTTTCGGAAGGAACACACGTTATTAAGGCCTCTGTGACGGATAGCGACGGAGCTAAAGCGAATGACGCTGTTACCGTTTCCGTCGTAGAAGATGGAGGTGATGGTGTCGTCCTTTTTGAATCCGATTTCGATACCGATGAAGGAGGTTTCGTGTATGTAGATGATGCCTTTCTTGGCACATCTGAGCCTCTCTATGCCGACGGACGTCGTCTTCCCAATGGAGGCTTTTCTGGAGGTGGGCTTCAGGTGGAATTAGGAGGCGTAGACAATGCCAATATTTTTGGCATGTCTGGTGGCTGGGAGCTCGACTTCGTGTTGAAGAGCGCTCAGGAGGTCACGGTAACGTTTCTCTTTAACTTGATCCAGACTTCGGCCTATGAGGCGAACGAGATCAGTCAAGCCTTGCTAGCGGTAGACGGCAACCTCGTTTCTGTCGATGACGGTGACGTTCTCGCAAGCATCAACGGTGACGGAACGGGTGGTCCCGATCAAACCACCGGGTGGACACCCATTCGTGTTCACATGGGACGTCTGTCAGCGGGCAGCCATACGATCACTCTCGGAGGGTCAAATAATAGGAAAACCTTCAATGATGAGGTGACGAGGATCCGTTTTGATGACGTCATGATTGAAGGTGGATCGAGTACGCCACCTCCACCTAACGACGGTCTTGTTTTCGAACATCATTTCGAGAAGGGTGAAGAGGGGTTTGTATTCGAAGATGACGCCTTTCGACAAACAGATAATCCTGGTTATTCGAGGGGAAGCCATCTGCCGGTCGGTGGGTTCTCTGGTGGGGGATTGCAAGTGTTGTTAGGGGGTGTCGACAGGAAGGACATTCGAGGCATGTCGGGAGCTTGGACTCAGTCCTTTACGCTAGATCAACCAGCAAAGGTAACCTTGTCGTTTCGCTATAACCTAATCCAAGCTTCAGCCTATGAGGCGGATGAATTCAGTGACGCGTTATTGGCGTTGGACGGGACGATTCTTGGTCCCGGCCCTAATAATTCGTTGGTCCGTATCACGGGTGATGGCAATGGTGGTCCTGGTCAGACGACCGGATGGACGTTGTTGACACTTGACCTTGGTCTCCTTACCGCGAAGGAAGTCCATGTTCTTCAGTTTGGAGCGTTTAACAACAAAAAGACCTTCAATAATGAGCTCACTGAGCTGAGAATTGACGATGTCATCGTTCGGATCAACTGATAGCCTCGGTGAACTGGCGTTAGGGTTCTCCCCGTTAAGTCGAGAAACCAGCGCCCATCAAGTTGTACCAGAGTAGGAAGATTGTTAACCCGGCTCCGCGGATTCGCGGGGTCGGGTTTTCAACGTACCTATTTCACGATGTCGGATTAAGGATGTGGGCTACAGCTTTTCAGATATTGACGTAAAAATACCTCTGGGTTGTAGGGTCGTTTGTCGGAATCCCATACTTCGAAGTGAAGATGTGGGGCTATGGCCATCCAATTGCGCGCATCTCTGATTCGGCTTGTAGTGCCCATGATTCCAAGCTGCTGCCCTGTCTCAACGGAATCGCCGACCCGCAAATTCAGAGACGCGAGATGTCCGTACAAGGTGTAAAAGTCACTGTCGCAATCGGGCCAGCGGTGCCGAATCACAGCGTGAATGCCAAAATCAGAAACCCGTTCGTTTTCGATGGCTTGGTCGACAATTCCGTCCGCAAGGCAAAAGATGGGATCATACGGTTCAAAGGTTGGTTCATAGCTTTTATAATTACGATTTGTCTTGCAGTCTGTGAACCCCACCATGACGAATTTGCCGGTGTCCTTTTTCTCGATCGGGGCGATGTCACAGCCTCGATGTAGACGCCGACCGCAATCGCGAGTCCAACCGGGTTTGCCATAGTCCGGATTCGCCGTGGTGCTGGCGAAGAAAAGGGTGGGGTCATCGAAAAGGTGATGATTTGGAGTTGGCCAGGTGATCGTCAGGGCCTCGTCTGTGGGTAACGGCTCAAAAGCTGAACCCTCCATGTTCATGACTCAGGAGGCGTATAGTCCTCGGGATACGTGCCGGTGGATTCTTTGTAGAATTTCATGGCTTGTGGAACGAGTTTCCGAAGTTTTTGAAAGCGGTTGGACTCAGAGGGATGGGTCGAGAAAATCGAACTGCTTGTACTTTTCTTTGCGGCACGCTCCCAAATACGCGGAGCGGCACGCGGATCGTACCCGGCTTTGGCCATATAGATGAGACCGACAGCGTCAGCCTCGACTTCGTCTTTCCGCGTGTAGGATGGCAGCCAGAAGGCACCACCGACATTCAAGGCAAGGTCCGCGACATTGCCATAACCTGCTGCGCCAGCGGCAGCGACGCCGATCGTACCGACTAAGTTGACAGCACGAAGTTTGGACTGTCTTTCGGAACTATGGCGACAGGTTACATGAGCGATTTCGTGTGCCAACACTGCGGCAAGTTCGTCCGCGTCGTCGTCACGAACGAGACCCTTTTCCTTGTCGTAAAGGCCTTCGAAAACCATCAGGCTTCCGCCTGGCGCTGCTGCTGCGTTGACGATGTTGGTTTGAAACAGCGTGACGGTATAAGGTAAATCGGGCATATCGGATACGGCGGCTATGCGTCCGACGATTTCCTCCAACTGTCGCAATCGATACGTATCCTCATTGATTGCCACGCCGGCTGCCCGCATCTGTTTCATGTTTTCGTCCAGTGTCGCTTGTCCCATGACCATGTCGTCATCTAATGAATAGATATTAGTGACTCGTTTTCCGGTCACAGCATCGGTGGCACAGGAGCAGCCTAGGGCGATGACACATATCGCGATCCAGGAGGTTGCGTTTCGAAGAATGTTTTCCACGTTGTTCATTGGCTATCACCCATAGCTTCCCTTAGGTGGGTAGGTTGTTTTGACGGACCTAGATAGTATTGCATTCACCAATTTGTCAACTAGACTGTCCGATCTTAACTTACCTTGCGCGTCGCTTTTTGACGTGTTCTTCGTGATCTGATAGGAAACCAATGGATACATTTTCTCGACGTCATCTTGGCCCAAGCCCGGAAGATTGCATGGCCATGTTGGATGCGACAAAGGCGACTGATCTGGATCAGTTAATCGCCGAAACGATTCCGGCTGAGATTCGCCTCAAAAAGCCGCTCGATTTGCCGGAGGCGCAGACAGAAGTGGACTTTTTGGCGCATATGCGGGACATCGCAACGAACAACCAAGTTTTTCGTAGTTACATTGGACAGGGGTACTATGCCTGTGTCACCCCCAATGTGATCGTACGAAACGTGTTGGAGAATCCCGGGTGGTATACACCCTACACGCCCTATCAGGCGGAGATCGCCCAGGGTCGGTTGGAAGCATTGCTGAATTTTCAAACGATGGTTTCGGATTTAACAGGATTGCCGATTTCGAATGCGTCCTTGTTGGATGAGGCGACAGCTGCGGCCGAAGCGATGACTATGTTGTATCGCTTGCAAAATCGACGTGGAAAAACAGACGTGCGAAACCTGTTATTGGTGTCCCGAACCTGTTTTCCTCAAACCCTTGCAGTGCTCAATACGAGAGCGGAGCCGCTTGGCATTCAAATACGCGAGGTGGACGTCGACAGGGTTGACGTTGACGATCGCGCGTTTGGTTTGTTGATGCAGAACCCGGACAGTGACGGTGCGGTGAGGGATGACGGGGACCTGATCTCACGCGCGCATCGTGCTGGGTTGTTGGTGGGTGTGGCGACGGACTTGCTGAGTCTGACGTGGTTGAAGCCGCCCGGTGAGATGGGGGCTGATGTTGTGTTTGGAAACAGCCAACGGTTTGGCGTGCCCATGGGGTTCGGTGGTCCGCATGCGGCATTCTTTTCGACACGCGAAGAGTTCGTGCGTGAAGTGCCGGGTCGTGTGATTGGCATGTCCGTCGATGCAAAGGGACGGCCTGCTTATCGCATGGCCTTGCAAACGCGTGAGCAACACATTCGTCGCGAGAGAGCGAAGTCCAATATCTGTACTGCGCAAGCGTTGCTGGCCAATGTGGCAGGGTTGTATGCGATTTATCATGGTTCGGACGGGTTGCGTGAGCTGGGGCGAAAAGTACATGCCGGTGCGCGATGGCTCGCGAGCGTAGTTGCGGAACTAGGGTTTGATCAAAAGAACGACTTGTTCTTTGACACCATCCTCGTGGACGTGGGTGACCAACAGGAAGCGGTGCGGCAGGCCGCGTTGTCACGCGGCATCAATTTTCGGTATGAAGCGAACGGACGAGTCGGTGTGTCTCTGGGGGAACCGGTACGGGCGTCGGACTTGCAGGACGTCGCGGCTGTTTTCGCAGAGGCAGCAGGTGCTGCGGAACCGTCCTTGCCGATTGAACCGGAGTTGGCCGTGAAACCGGACTACCCTGACGGATTGAAACGTCGGTCGGAATTTCTGACACATTCTGTGTTCTGCTCATACCATTCTGAAACGGAAATGATGCGGTATTTGAAGCGTCTCGAGCGTAAAGACCTTGGACTGGACACCTCGATGATCCCGCTGGGTTCTTGCACGATGAAGCTGAATGCGGCGGTGGAGATGATGCCGGTGACCTGGCCGGAGTTTGGGCATCTGCATCCGTTTGTTCCGCGTAACCAGGTGGAGGGCTACCATCAGATTCTTGAAGAGTTAGAGCGTGCGCTCTGTGAGATCACGGGGTTTGCAGCTGTTTCGCTGCAGCCGAATTCAGGTGCCCAAGGCGAGTATGCAGGGTTGATGGTCATTCGTGCCTATCATCTGGATCAGGGTGACCGGAATCGTGACGTGGTGTTGATTCCAGCGTCGGCGCATGGCACGAATCCGGCCACGGCTGTGATGTGTGGTATGTCCGTGGTGGTGGTGCGTTGTGATGAGCAGGGGAATGTCGATGTCGATGACATGTGTGACAAAGCGGAGCGTCATCGGGATCGGTTGGCTGGGTTAATGATCACGTATCCGTCGACACATGGTGTTTTCGAGGAGAACATCCAGGAAATTTGTCGGATGGTCCATGAACGGGGCGGATTGGTGTACATGGATGGTGCGAACTTAAATGCGCAAGTAGGGTTGACGAATCCGGCGCGCATTGGTGCGGACCTCTGTCACATGAATTTGCACAAGACGTTCGCCATTCCACATGGCGGTGGTGGACCCGGGATGGGGCCCATTGGAGTCACGGAGAAGTTAACACCCTACTTGCCGGGGCATCCGATGGGACAGGGTGGAGGAAAACAAAGTTCTGCCGTGTCCGCCGCACCTTGGGGCAGTGCGAGCATTTTGTTGATTTCTTATGCCTATATTAAGCTGTTGGGTGTGCAAGGGGTTGCGGAAGCGACCCGCTATGCGATTCTGAATGCAAACTATGTGAAGGCTCGACTGGAAGGACACTACGACGTGTTGTTCGCCGGTCCCCGTGGTCGGGTTGCCCATGAGCTGATCTTTGACTTGCGTCCCTTCAAACAGGCGTCCGTGACAGAGGAGGATGTAGCAAAGCGGCTTATGGATTATGGGTTTCATGCGCCGACTGTGAGTTGGCCTGTACCTGGCACGATGATGATTGAGCCTACCGAGAGTGAGTCGAAAGCGGAGCTAGATCGATTCTGCGATGCGTTGATTTCGATTCGAGCAGAGATCGAATCCGTGATCACCGGAGAGGCAGATCGACATGACAACGTGTTGAAGAATGCGCCGCATACCGCACAGGATGTGGCGATAGACATCTGGGAACATCCTTACAGCAGAGAGCAAGCTGTCTTTCCACTGCCTGATGTGCGAGAGAGGAAAGTATGGCCCGCAGTTGCGCGGATCAACAATTCGCATGGGGACCGAAATTTGGTGTGTTCCTGTGCCCCTGTGTCTCACTATGCGGCCAGTGATGATTGACTGACCTAGCCGAATCTATTATATTTACCGCCCTTCGCATGGGCAATACACAGTCAGTGGACGGATGGTTCATAGGCGCCAAGTTGGTATGGTTGGTCATCCTGTGTCTAGTGGCGTATACTACACTTGTAGTCGTGGCCTATGTTCTTCATGCGCCTTTGCTTTCTAACCGGCCGATTGCTGCGCCCTTGGTGCCGGGTTTGCATCGACTCAACAACGTCATCTTGCTTGCACATGTATTGACGGCGCTACCCGCATTGCTGATCGGGCCTTGGCAGTTTCTGCCGAGTTTTCAGAGGCGCTGGATTGTCCCACATCGCACCCTGGGCAAGGTGTACGTAGTGGCTATTCTGTGTAGCAGTGTCTTGGGGTTTGGATTGGCGTCGGCGAATCGCATGGGATATGTGGCGAGGGCGGGTTTCATGACGTTGGCGGTGTTTTGGTTTTTCACGACATGGCGTGCCTATGTCACGATTCGACGCGTAGACTTTAGTGCCCATCGTAGGTGGATGTTGAGGAGCTATTCCCTTACCCTGGCCACGGTCACTGTTAGGTTCATGCATGCTCCGTTGGGGCTGAGCCACGAGGTTTGGTATCCCATCATGACATGGGTTTGTTGGGTGCCGAATCTGTTGGCAGTAGAGTTCTATGTACAAATCACGGATGACCGTGGAAGACTGCACCGGCTTGGCCGATGGTTCTGTCTGCTTCGGCCGTCCGAGGGATAGTCGAACCAGTTGCTGGCGCCTTTTCAGTTTGAAAGCACTTGCGTCTGCCACGGCGAAAGTCTACGCTTTTTCGTAGGAAACTGTGCCTTAGGGGAGCCGGTTGATGGTTTCGGTGGAACCTCGACTTTGCTTCACCTATCACGAATGAACATCTGAGGTTTGCCATGGGTTTGTCGCATCTTACGTCCGTCGGAATAACGGATGTTGGGGTCAAGCGGAAAAACAACGAAGATTCTATTATCACGTTGCCCGAGTATGGGGTGTTTTGCGTCGCCGATGGTATGGGTGGAGCCCAAGGCGGTGAGGTGGCGAGCAATGCGGTGGTCACCCATATTGAGGAAGCGTTTACATCCCTAAAATCCCCTGAGGCAGTGTCTAGTGTGTCTGGCCGAAGTCGTTTGGTGATCAAAGCGCTGAACAAAGCCAGCCGTTGGATCAAACAGCGATCAGATCAGCGCGGAACATCGGGTACAGGATCGACGGCAGTTGTCATTGTCTTTGATGCACGCAACTCGAAGAAGGCGATGATTCTGCATGCCGGAGACAGCCGTGCCTATCGCTTACGACATCGACAGATCGAACAACTTTCCAAGGACCACACTGTGGCGGCGGCAGCCGGGCTTACAGATGAAACCGAGTTGCCTCCGATGTTCCGTGGCGTCGTTACGCGTGCGGTCGGTGTAAAAGCGAAAGTCGAAGTGGAGAGCACGTCGGTAGACGTGTTGTCCGGAGACATCTACCTGTTGGCTTCGGACGGTCTAGATAAACTGGTCTCCGATGAGTGCATTCGGGAGATACTGCTGTCCAAACCCCTTGACCAGCTGGAGCACATTGCGCAAGCGCTTATTGATAAGGCCAATCACAGTGGCGGCGTGGACAATGTTTCGGTTGTTCTTGTTGTGGTAGGTCATCCAGTGGACCAAGAAGATGACATGGCCGGTCGATATACAAGAGTGGAAGAGAATGCTGAAGACATGATTATCGGTGCGTTTGAGGAGCCGGTTGTCGACCCCGAAACTACACCAACACCTACGAGTAGGGGACGTGTCGATGTGGCCGATTATCCTACGCGGGACTCGGACACTTTGGAGGGGGCTACACCTGTGTCGGATACCACTACGTCGACCCATGAAAAGAGGGACAGAGGGGTGGCGTCAAGACGTTCCTGGTGGCAGAAGATCATGCAATGGCCAATGGTAGTAAGAGTAGGGATACTGGGTGGATTGGTTGTGTTGGGTGTGATGTACATTCTGAATCGAGAAGAGCCGATGCCGGACGAGATGTCTGATTTTGACAGTGCGGTTTCTTACACATTGGATCAGCTCACGAATGACGTAGCGCAAGAATCGGAGCAAGAGGTTGGGGATCGGATTCTAGCGATGCTGGGCGAAGACCCCGAGAGAGCCGAGCCGGATAAAACGGTGATTGACTCGGAACTTGAAGGTGAACGAACGCTGATAACAGGACAGGCAGAGAACGAGAAACTGGAGCGAGAACGACTAGCTGTAGAGAGAGAAGAACAAGAGCTGCTGGCGAGGCAACAGGCGGAACAGCAGAGACAGGAACGTGAACGTGCGGAGGCTGAACGTCTAGCGAACGAGAAGGCCGAACAAGAACGACTAACTGCAGAGAGAGCTGAGTGGGAGCGACTCGTCAACGAGCAGGCAGAGAGAGAGAGCCTCGAAAGGGAACAGGCGGAGGCTGAACGTCGAGCAGAAGAGAAAGAAGCGATCGCCATCAGGGTTGCGAATGAGAAGCAACTAGCCGAGAGACAGGGGGAAGCCGACCAACAACTAGAAAACATTCGCATCCAGTTTACGGAGGTGGTCAAAACCTCTATGCAACGTGGGGACTGGGGGCGTGTCGAGAAGAAAGTCAATGCCTGGGAGAAAGGTTTCCCTGGTCTGACCAAGCCGTTGGAGATGTATACAGCCTACGCCATGTGGTTGGCTGTGTGGAAGGATGCACGGGAGTCTCCGGCCACATTGGACGAAAGGGTCCAGCGGTTGCACAAAGCTGTTGCTGATGTGGCGAAGCAGGCAGGTTTTGAAGCTCCGAAATCTTCGCGCACATTGTGGGATGGATCGGATGAAGAGTTGGCCACCACCTACTGTGCTGAGCAGTATCGTCTTCAGCAGGGGGTTCTGGACTCTTTGGAAGCGTTCTTGGATGTGGTTCAGGCGCAGGTCGATGCGTTCGGTGCCAATCCTCATGACACGCTGGTGACCCTATGGAAGTTTGCCGGGTTGTCGAACGCTGAGTCTCTTATGAACCTATCCGAAAGTGTGGAGGTTGCACGCGCCGGATTGCTCCCAATTCGCAAGTGGTTTGATCGATGGAATGGTTTGCCGATGTCTGTTGAAGATCTCAACAACGTGCCCGTAGCTGACATGGAAAGGATGGCGCAACGTTGCGACGAGATATGGGAAAAAGTGTATAGCATGGTCGAATTCATTGCTCCACAAGTGAGTGTGTGGAAGAACTGGGAGGACGACGAAATTGCGACTTATTTGGACGAAATTACTAAGTTGCAAAAAGATGTGGTGTTAAGCAGGGGTCGGTACGGGAATGATTTTCGTGCATGGCGATTGAGTGAAGACCATGTGGCCATGGAAGAGCTCATGCTCACGATTTCAACAGCCTATCCTTTGCTCAAAGCGAAAACGGATGCTGCTGCACGGTAGGAAAAGAACCGTACGTTTTTTCGATGGATGATTCTCCAAACAAGATCATAGGTGACTATGAGCTGCTGGACCTCATGGGTACGGGGGGGCAGGGGCGGGTGTTCAAAGCACGCTGTATTTCGTCGAGCAATCCAAAGGTTCCCGAGGGTGGTCTGGTCGCTCTTAAAGTGCTGAACCGTGCCACGGCGAATCGGAAAGAGGAGATTCGTTTCAAACGGCAAGCGGATATTCTCGCCACGTTGAAGTGCCCGGGTATTTGCAACTATATTGACTATTTTGTTTGTGCTGAAGGTGAATTCGACGAAACGAAGTGCTTGGTCCTGGAGTATTTGGACGGTGAGTCTCTTTCCGATCGACTGAAATCATTCGGTCGCGGGTTGCCATGGGAGGATGTGGAGAAAATCTTCACGAGCTGTCTGGAAGGGTTGATTCATGCCTCTGAGAACGGGATCACACATCGGGATCTGAAACCGTCTAATATTTACATTACCAGCGACGGGGAAGGAAAGCTGATCGATTTTGGGATTGCCCGACACAAGGGGGCGGACGAAACGAGCAGTGGCGGTTGGAAGGGCTCGTTTGACTACATGGCCCCAGACTTTGTGAGACTAGGAGGCTTTCGGGGCGATGAAATTTCGGACGTTTATAGTCTGACTGTTTGCTTTTTTCAGGCGCTGACGGGTCAGCTTCCTTTTCCATCTCTCGGTGAACACGCACACCTTGGGTACTTAAGCCGGTGGAATGAGGAACTACCACCTTCCATTTCTTTCAAAAGCAACAAGTTTCGGGTCCTACTATATTGTAAGGCGCTCGTGCGTATGGGGCTGAGCCCCGAACGCGAGAACCGGCACCAGTCATTTACCGCGATATTGGAAGATCTAAAAAAGATCCGCTATCGAATGGTACGGCACCGCGGACGAGAGGACTATGAACTGATTGACCTATTAGGTCGAGGCGGGTTCGGAGAGGTCTTTGAAGGGCGTTGTGTTCGTGACGGCCGCATTGTTGCCATCAAGCATTTGTTTTCCGGCCGACAATCCTCACGCTTCATCAAAGAAGCGAGGGTTCTGCAGCAGTACAAACACCCGGACATTGTAGAATATATCGATTTTATTGAAGTCGAAGGATTGGGCGACGACAAGGAGTACTTCCTTGTCATGGAACACTTACCTGGCATGCCACAAGCTGATCTTCGGCGACGAATCAAGCGGTCAAAAACGGGTCTTGAACTGTCCGAGGTGATTGAACTGTTTTTCCATTACCTACGTGCATTGCAGTATTTGCATGAGCATCCGCGACCCATTATTCATCGCGATATTAAACCCGGCAATCTGTATGCGCCGCCCGGTCACCCTGAAAAGGGGAAGATCTTTGACTTGGGTGTGGCCCGTGATGTAAGTGGGACGCTTACTACCGGGATGATTCCCGGCACCCTAGACTACATGGCGCCGGAATTTGCGAAGCCAGGTTCTGACCGAGGCACACCACAGTCCGATTTGTATGCACTAGGTGTCTCTCTGTATGAAGCCCTCACGGGCCGCAAGCCGTTTCCTAAACTTCCGCGGGGCGATCAAGAAGCCTTTGTACAGTTTGTCGCGCGGGCTCAGAACCCCCCGAACGTGGACTATGATGCGCTGGCTTTCAAACGTAGGCCACCTCTAGCGAGTATCGTTGGCAAATCGTTGGCACCGGACCCCAAGAACCGTTACGCCAAAGCGTCGGACATGCTCAAAGATCTGGAATCCATGATAAAGCAGGGGCCGGACGCAGATGTCGATGAGGACGATGCACGAACACGTGCGACCGGGGTAAACTCCAAGCTGTTGGAACGGATTAAGAGTGCCGCTAAGGCTCATGTGCGACGCCCAGACGACGAATTGAAGCCAGCCGGCAAACCCAAATTTGTTCCTCCGTCTGAGGATGAGACATTTTTGGACCCGCCTGATCCGGGTGACTCGAAAAAGCCAGCTTCCGATTCGAGGGAAAGGCGCAAGAAAAAAACAGCGCCGATACACAGAATAAGCGCAGGCAAAGTAGCTGTTGGTGTGATCGTTGTGGGCCTTGCCGGATATGGGGCCTATAGCGTGTTGCGCGGTGTACCTGCTAGTGTGGCTCGAAAGGACATCGCTAAATTCGTGGCTGAGCAAAGTGTGCCGATGGCGACGGTTGACTATGTCAACTGGCTGGAATCCATGTGGATCAAAGCCAAGGAATGGGAAAGCAAGGATCTGATGCATTCCCCATTCTGGAGAGAACAGGTCGACATCTTGGCACACACAGCGGAGAACGTTCCTTCGGCCTTTGAAAAGGCTTTCCAAGCAGCGGTGAAGCGAGCCGATCTAAAGTCTGCCACCGAGCTGGCCAAAGCATGGGACTCGTTGGACGGGCGGCAAGAATTTATCAGGAGATCGCAGGAGCAGTATGTCGAGCAACGTGATGAGATGCGCGTCCAACTGGACGTGTTGAGGTTCCACCGTACGGTGTCGAACATGACACAGAAGTTGCCCGATTCGATTCGCGGGCCGGAACACGTCATGAGTTCCGAAGCTGTAGCGAAAGACTACCGTAATGCTCTCACTAGAACGTGGAAAGGGGTGACGCCGGAAGAATCCGAAGTGCAGTTGGTGGCCGTACGTAGCAAGCTGGTGCGGAATGCCAGGGAGTATATCGGCCAACTGCGTTCAACAGCGATCCAACGATATGAGTTGTTGGAAAACGGAGATAGGCAGGGCCAAGAGCTCAAGTCGATGGGTGTACATGCTCCGGTGCTGGTGGGACTTGTTGGCGAGGAGTATGAGCTGGCCGTTGCCGAGGTGGAACGAGCGAAGGCGATGAAGGAGGGCAAAGCCGGTTACGCGGCCTTGGTCGCGCGAATTGACAAGACCATGCCCGCCTCGATTGGTGGTAGAAACGATTTGGAAGAAATCGAGAAAGCCACCGGCTTGCTCAACGACTTTCTCTCGACAGAGTGGCAGGGCGTGCCAGCGCTTGAGCTAAAAGCTGATGCGAAACGGTTTAGAGAGGGCATTAGTTCCTCGTTGACAGAATATGTGGATGGTCTTGAGGCGGCGGCCACCGAAAAGCTTCAGAAATTGGAGGATGCCGAACCGTCCTGGTCAGATTTGCTAGCCGTCGAGAAGACGGCGCCACTCGCAACGAGGCTTGTGAAGAAAACCTACGACGACTCGATACGAACGGTCGCTGCTTTGCGGGTGGAGAAAGAAAACAAGTCGGCATTCGTTCAAGCCACACAGGCCGCGACGAATTCGATGCCAGTTTCGATTGTTTCTTCTGCCGATCTGGCCCAAGTTGAAAAAGCAGCGCAGGCTTACAAAGCTTTCTCGGAAAAAAATTGGACAGGGATTGACCAAGCGCAGGTTCTGCAGGAGGGGAATCGTATACGTGACGTGGTGGCACGAGCCGGTACGACGTATGTTAATGATCTCAAACAAACGGCATTGGCCAAGCTCGAGAAACTGGATGATGCCTCACACGAGTGGGATCTGTTATCTGCCTTCGCAACTGATGCACCGGCCCTCGTGGGTCTTCTTCCAAGTGCCTATGAGTCTGCCATGGTAGGCGTAACGGAAGCTCGTCGCGTGAAGGAATCGGTGGTCACGTTTTCGGAAGAAAAGAACAAGGTGATGTCTGCGATACCGAAGGAGGTGACGGATGAGGCTTCGTTGTTGGAAGCGGAGAGGGCGAGTCGGATCTATGCAGAGTTCGCCGCCAAGACGTTTGACCGAATTCCCATGGGAGATCGGGACAATGCCGTTCGCGCCATGGGAAAACAGTTGACTGAGCTTGGCGATAGTTATGTTGTGGCCTTGAAAGACGGTGCGCTTCGAAAACTAGGCGATCTGGAAGAAGCGAGCGAATGGGTTGTACGATTGGAGGAGTTTCAGGACAAGGCCCCAACCCTCTTGCGTCTGGTAAAACGAAACTACGAACAGGCCAGACGGGTCGTAACGGCGGAGCAGGAGAACAGGAACAACTTGGCGGCCTATGCGGTCGGGTTGCGTGAAGTACGAGACAATCTCCCGGAGCAGATTGTTTCACGCACGGATGTGCGTCGCGCAGAAAAGGCTGCTCAGGCATTCGTCACATTTGAGGCCACAGCCTGGGAAGGTATCGACCAGGTAGAACAGGTTGGGCAGAAGAAACAACTGCGAGACCAACTGGTGGGGGATGCCGGTGGTTATGTCGATGGTTTACAGGAGGTCGCCCTTGACCAGTTGGCCCAGATGCAGGGGGTCGCCCTTGACCAGTTGGCCCAGAGGCTGGAAGCGCAGAAGGAGATCCAGCTGTTGGAAGCGTTCGGACGGGAGGCACCGACCTTTTCTGGTTTGATTGGAGAAAAGTATGATAGTGCCGTGCGAACTGTTGAGTTAGCGGTTCGAAGATTGTGGGGGATGAGTGAGTTTACGGTTGCGTTGGAGAAGGTCCATGACCTGTTACAGGGTGAGATCAGGAACATCGATGAAGTTGCCGCCAAGGAGGAGGCGCATAGCCTCCATGCCACGATGTCGACGAGGACATGGGCCGGCGTGACAGAAAAGGAACGGAACAATGCGCTCGGGAAAATTGATGCCTCACTGACGCGTAGTATCACGGCTTATGTGGACCGGCTTCGCGGGTTGGCGATGGATAAGTTCTCCGTCTTACAGGACGCTCCTGTGGAAGTGCGAGAGATTGAATCCGTAGGAGACATGGCTCCGAATCTTGTGAAGCGAATCGCCGCGCACTATGAACAGGTCCTAGCAGATGTCCAGGCAGCTGGTGATAGAAAAGATCGACTCGTTGCATTTCGATCGGCCCTCAATCAGTATGATGCCAAGGCTCCCTCGTCGTTCGCTTCCGTGCAAGACTTCGTGCAGGCAGAAGAAGCATTCCAATTGTATCAGGAGTTGGCGACGAATACTTGGGTAGGCGTTCCGGAGATCGAGGTGCAGCAAAACCTCTCGCAGCGTCGTGGCGCGTTGTTGGACATGGCCAGTAGTCGGGTCAGCGGATTGCATCGTGACGCAACAAACAAGTTGAACAATTTGCAAGATGCGGATGTGGAACTTCAGTCGTTGCGGGAAATCGGTAAGAAAGCGCCAATTTTGATTCGCCTGTTGGACCAAGAATATACACACGAATATACAGATGCGCTACGACATGTTGAGCAAATGCAGAGTGCAAAGTTGGGTCTGTCCGAGTTTCGAAAAAGGTTTGCGAGGATCGAACGGGCCATTCCTGTTGACTGGTTGGAGGAAGGACAGCTTGCGGAGGCTCAAAAGGCCGCTGCAGCACTGCAAAACTTGGCCAAGGGCGATTGGCCGCATGTACCGGTGGCGGAAAAGACGGAGAGGATTGAGCGTATTCGATCTATCCTCACCGAGCGAACGAAAGAAATCATCGCACAACTTGCCGCTGAATTTCAGCTTCTTGACGAAGCAGAGGGAGAGGACGTGTGGCTGAAACTGGATGGAATGAAGGAGCAGTCGCCAGCGCTCGTAGCTTTGGCCGGAGATGCTTACAAGAATGCGGTGCAGACTGTTGACGCGGCTCGCGCGGACCGAATCGGCGAGTCGGAGTTTCGCGACGCCTTGAAGGGTTTGCAAGCGAAGGTGCCATTCTCGATATCGGATACCCAACAACTCGTGCAGGCAGAGTCCGCAGCCACGTTATATGCCGAAATGGCGCAGCGCGATTGGGCGGCTGTTTCTGCGACGCAAAAACGAGAAAGACTGGAACGTGTTCGGTCGAGTCTGGAAGATCAAATCCGGGTCTATATGGAAGGGCTGAGGGTAAGAGCTGTTGAACAATATAGTGGCTTGCCGGAAGGGAGGGAAGCGCAGCAGCTGCTGGAAGATCTGGAGGGTACAGCGCCTCACCTCATCGCCTTGGTCAAAGAGTCTTATCAGGTTATGTTGACGGAAGTGGAAGAGGCACAATCTCGTCGGGAAGGTTTGCTGGCTTTTCGTAATAAGTTAGAAGAGGTAAAGGCACTGTTGCCAAGGACGGTAGCGGACGCGAAAGACTTGGCGATGGTTGAACGAGCTGTTAACGCCTACCAGAAGATGGCGGCTGGGGACTGGCCGCATGTGTCGGCGAATGAAAGGAACGATTCGCTAAGTCAGGTCCGCAAGACCGTGGTGACGATGATCAACCGCTACATCGGTAACCTCGAAACCAAGGCGATTCAACAATATGAACAAGGCCAGGACGCAGATCCGGTCCTAGAAGAGCTAACGTCCGTGTCTGACGAAGCGCCCAATTTGGTCGGGATGGTTTTTAACGGTTACGAAGAGTCTGTGAGAACAGTATCCGAAGCTCGGCAGGTCATGGTGGAAACGGTCAAACAGGCAGAAGAACAAGAAGCCTATACCCAACTCGAGTCCACCTGGAAGGCGATTCAGGCCGCCTGGAAGTCGGGTGATGTACCTGAGATCAACAACGTCAATAGAGTTCTAGAAGCGTCGTTTGAGGTCGAGGAGTTTGCGAAAAAACACAAGGAGATGTTGAAGGGTATAGAGAGTCGGGCGTCGGATTCGATTGCCAGGGCGCAGGTTGCGGTAGACGAATATCTGGCGCAGTTGTTTCAGGTAGACAATCCATCGTTTGGCGGCAACTATCGGTTCTCGCCAGATAAAAATTTTCCATTGCAGATTGATTTGCCATCCGTGGAGAACCTGAAAGATCTCGATGTAGGTGTTTCCTATTTGGAGTTAGTCCGATTGGAGGCATGGCGTCGTGCCTCCAAAAACCTATCGAGCAAAACAACACGCGACGACCTGATCAAAAGTCTTACCGAGCTATCGACGGTTGCTAAGCAACGCGGTCTCACTGAGTTGGCGGGAACAGCGGAGTTAGACCGAGTACTGTTGAAGTCCGAGCCATCGGCGTTTCCGAGAGAATATAGCAGTGCAAAGAACCCACCTGTAGTCCTTCGCTGGCGCGCACATGCGAACTACCAGCCAGAACAGTCCTCTCTTGATACGTTGGACGACCTGAGTAACTACGCTGCACAGGGAGGTGACATGAATGAGTACGACCTGCGTCTCGTGATGTTTGCAGCGTACTATAGTTGGCGAAATGCGATTGATGGTGAAATCAGTTATGCTCGGAAAGTGGAACAATCGTTGTCAAATGTGTTGACACGGGCCACCTCCTTGGACGCCGAGCGTGCTGTGGATTTTATGATTGGATACATTGAAGAAGGTACCGACGACGAAGATGAGTATCCTGGCCTGTATATGATGCGTGCTGTGTCTTCTATGCAGCCTGTTTCGCCTGCGACTCAGAAAGCGAAAGAGTGGATGAGCAAGAATGCGGATGCTGCGCCTTACAGTCAGCGTATGGCCGCTATTAAACCACAAACAGATCTCTTGCAACGGTTGTTGAGGTGATCTGGTCTTGATGATCTATGCCGTTACGATTTTCTTGGGTGCCTTCCTTCTTTTTCAGGTCCAGCCCATCATGGGAAAGTACATCCTTCCGTGGTTTGGGGGAGGGCCGGGCGTGTGGACGGTTTGTCTGTTGTTTTTCCAGATGATGCTGTTGGGTGGATATCTATACGCACATATTGTCACGCATAGACTCAGCCTCAATAAGCAGCGTTTGTTTCACGTTGGCCTGGTGTTGCTGTCGCTTTTTCTATTGCCGATTCACCCAGATGGGATTGACTGGCTGCCTGGGTCAGGCCATCCGACGATGCTGATTTTGGGGATGCTTTTTGTCACCATTGGTTTGCCGTATGTTCTTCTTGCTTCAACGGCCCCTTTGCTGCAGCGATGGTTTGCTCATGCTTTGCCGGGACGATCTCCATATCGACTCTATGCCTTGTCGAACACAGGTTCACTCTTGGCGTTGTTAAGTTTTCCGGTCTTGGTGGAGCCCTATTTGGGGCGGGGCCGGCAGGTTGCGACCTGGTCCTGGACCTATGGGGTGTTTGTTCTTCTCTGTGTGTGGGCAGCTTGGACCACGAAGGCTCCGAGTTCCAACGTAAGGACGGTGAAAGAGAACAGACAAGACAATACGTCGACCTGCGAAAAACAGAAGCGTGGTGTCGGGTGGTGGCTGTCGCTCTCCGCTTGTGGCTCTGTGCTGTTGATGGCGACCACCAATCAACTGTGTATGGAGGTGGCCGTGGTTCCATTTCTGTGGATCTACCCACTTACCTTGTATCTGCTTAGCTTTATTGTGTGTTTTGACTGTCCTCGCTGGTATAGCCGAAAAGTCTTTGGACCCTGTTTGTTTCTGGCGGCTAGTACGGGATACCTTGCGGCTTTCGGAGGTGCTGGCCTAGTCTTTTGGAAGCAGATTGTGGGATATGGCTTCTGGTTGTTTGTGGGCTGCATGGTTTGTCATGGTGAGCTGGTTCGGGCCAAGCCCGAGCCTGCTCGATTGACGACTTTCTATTTGGCAGTCGCGGCGGGAGGAGCGATGGGGGGCTTGTTTGTAGCCATCGTTGCACCTGTTCTTTTTCTTGGCTTCTGGGAATATCAGTTGTCGATTCTCGCCTGCTGTGTCCTAGCCCTCTGGTTGTGGAAACAGGACTGGCGTGGGCGCGAGATTCCTGGCTGGATCAAGAGGACAGTAGGCATGTGGTTGGTCATGGTCCTGTTGGGTATGGGTATCTATCTATTTCACTACTTGAACAATGTGATCGACGTAGGTCGAAACTTTTATGGTGTGTTGCGCGTCGTTGAGCGTGATAGTGATGCAGGTATGTTGCGGTCGATTCTGCATGGGCGAATCAACCATGGAAGTCAGCTCCTGGAAGAACACAAACGGTTGTGGCCTACCAGTTACTTCGGTCCGGACTCGGGGGTTGGGTTGGCACTTCGATATCATCCGTCACGGGTGGGATCGCGAGAGGAACGTTCCGGCTTGAATATTGCGGTGGTGGGGCTGGGAGCCGGAAGCCTTGCCGCACATGGCCAACCTGGTGACCGGTTCCGTTTCTACGAGATTAACCCGACGGTTGAACGTATGGCTCGTGAGCACTTTTCGTTTCTGCAAAACAGTGCAGCAAAAGTAGATGTCGTGTTAGGTGATGCACGTATCACGTTGGAAGCTGAACTAGCGGAAGCAAAAGGGCAGTATGATGTATTGGTTCTGGATGCCTTTAGTAGCGATTCGATTCCTATTCACCTGTTAACGGCCGAGTGCATCGAGTTTTATCGACAGCATCTAACGAGAGATGGCCTCTTGGTCTTCCATGTCTCCAACCAATTGATTGATTTGATCCCGGTTGTGCAGGCCGTCGCTGACCGGCTTGGCTGGCATCCGACATTGTTCCATAACAAGAACGACTTGGAAAGCGCTGGCGTACTGGCTTCGACATGGGTCGTGCTCAGTGCCAGTGAGGCCTTTTCGGAACTGGACGGCGTGAAGCCATTTGTGGATCGTTGGCCGGAGGTGGAGCCCATTCCCTGGAGTGATGATTTTGCGAGCCTTTGGCCACTACTACGTTGGAAATGAGCGAGATCTTGTTGCTTATTTGTAGTAGTTCAGATTAGATCTGACACATAGTCAAGATAATGAGTTACCCTCCGGTGGTTTACCACACAGAACCCAAAGAGGTTCATACCGAAAGGAGTAACCCAAATGATCGTAAAACGATAAAATCATCCGAAACAAACTCGGACTTCTGAATCTGGCCGAAGAGCCGGGCCACGTATCCAAAGCCTGCCGAATAATGGGCTCTTCGAGGGACACGTTTTATAGTGGTATCGGGACGCCATGGAAGAGGGCGGGGTCGAAGCCTTGCCTGATGAACACTGCAAGAAACCCAACCTGAAGAACCGAACCGATGCAGCCACTGAGCAGGTGGTGGTAGAATTGGCCATCGAGAACCCCGCTCTTGGGCAGGTGCGTGTGAGTAATGAACTCCGGGAGCGAGGGGTCTTCATTTCCCCCGCCGGAGTGTGTTGTGTCTGGCTTCGGCATGGGCTGCAAAAGTTTAAGCTTCGGCTCAAAGCTCTCGAAAAGCGAGCGGCAGAGGAGGGCCAGGTCTTGACCGAGGATCAATTGGCGGCTTTGGAAAAAAGGAAGCAAGAACAAGAAGCCTGTGGGGAAATCGAGACCGCCCATCCGGGATCTCAGGATACCTCTTATGTGGGAACGATCAAAGTAGTGGGCGGGATCTATCAACAGACCTTCATCGATACGTACTCAAAGATAGGGTTTGCCAAGCTCTACACGATGAAGACGCCGATCACCGCGGTGGACTTGCCCAACGACCGAGTCCTCCCGTTTTTCGTAGGTCACGAAATGAGCGTGTTGCGAATCCTGACCGACCACGGTACCGAGTATTGTGGACAAGTCGACAGCCATGACTACCAATTGTTTCTGGCAATCCATGATATCGACCACAGTCGGACCAAAACGAACTTGCCCCAAATCAATGGGATCTGTGAACGGTTTCACAAGACAATCCAAGAGGGATTCTACCAAATAACCTGTCGACGAGCTCCAAAACGATCTCGACGAGTGGATCTGGAAGTATAACAATAAGCGAACCTATCAAGGAAAGATGTGTTGCGGACGAACACCGATGCAGACGTTCCTTGATGCCAAACCGCTCTGGGCAGCGAAAGTGCCGACATCAATGAAAAAGAAGAACAGTTGCTAGCTAGCTGACAATCGCACTGCTGGGAGTGTAACTGTCAGGTCGAGTCGTGACTACTACAGCTTATTGAATCACAAGCCTATGTATACCCATGAACCGTCTTGTCCTTCACCCCATCCTCTTTGCGCTTTATCCGCCACTTTCCTTGGCCGCATTGAACCGTCAACTATTTGAGCCTACCGTGGCGGTTGCCCCCTCTTTGGTCATCCTCGTCTTTACTACGGTCCTGTGGGCGATAGGAAGGTGGGTTCTCCATGGTTGGACACGAGCAGGTATCGCCACCACATTGGTTCTGGCATTCTTCTTTTCGTACGGGCCTGTCTATGAGCAGCTTGTGGACGTATTCGGACAGCGTGCCTTATTGATTGCGGGAAGGTCGGTCCATTTGCATGGTGTCATCTTACCGAGCTGGTGTGTGTTGTTTGGGCTAGCGGCTTGGGGTTTCTTTCGTAACCAGACGCGTCTCAATCAACTGAATAGGTTCATGAATGTGGCCACGTTTGCCTTATTGGTGATGCCCATGGGTATGATGGTTACCCACCAACTTCGGCATCCCCTGCCACCGCTGCATGACGTACGAACGAAATTGGATGGTTTGCCGACACCGCCCGAGGTGCCGAATATTTTCTACATCGTACTTGACGGCTATGGGCGTGAAGATGTTCTCCGAGATCTGTATGACTTTGACAATCAGCCGTTCCTTGAGGCTCTCAGGGAGCGTGGTTTTCATATCGCAGCGAAAAGCCACGCCAACTACTGCCAAACGTTGGTCTCATTGTCCTCTACGCTGAACCTTACGTATCACGACTCTCCCGAGGTGCTTACGTCCCCGGAAATCGTGCGTCTTCGTCTACTCAAACTTCTGCGAAACAATGTTGTTTTCGATTTTTTACATCGCCATGGATATACCATCGCAGCCCTAGCGTCTGGTTGTTTTTGTACAACACTTGAACATGTTGATCTCTATCTATCACCCCAGGTTGCGCTCCACGAGTTTCACCATCAACTCATCAACCAGACCGTGCTTCCCGCTTTGCAAACGTTTTGGATTCACTCCCCAGGACATAGCCAGTACGACTATCACGTTAACCTGATCGAGTTTGGCTTTGACCAATTGAAGGCGATGAGTCATTCTCCACAACCCTTTTTCTTGTTTGCCCACTTCGTCCTACCGCACCCACCGTTTGTCTTTGGGCCTGACGGCGAACGGAAGGATCCGAACGTTGAGTTTTCTTATTATGACGGTAGTCATTTTTTCACCGAATGTGGTACGCAAGATGACTACCGTGAGGGCTACTTGAATAAACTAGCATACGGCAATCGACAATTGCTCAATGCGATCGACACCATTCTTGCAACGTCTGCCAACCCACCCATTATCCTTTTGCAATCGGACCATGGACCTGGGTCTAGGCTCAACTGGAAATCTGTCGAACATACAGATCATCGAGAGCGGATGGGTATTCTCAATGCGTACTATCTGCCTGCTGGACGTGCCGAAGACATTCCGGACGACATCTCCTCTGTCAATACGTTCCGTATTCTCATCAATCAATACTGGCACGCAAATCTTCCACTTTTAGAGGATCGTGCCTACTTTTCATCCTTCGAACAACCTGCGACGTTTACCGAAGTCACGAAGTTCGTGCGAGAGGAATAGCACTTCTGGAGCGTCCCTATGGACATTCGGAATCTGTACCAAAAAGCGTGCCGATTAAGGTGAACGATGCGGGTCAGGGCTGATGGACTCGTTTGTCTGTGTCAGACCGAACACAAAATGGTTGGGGCCATCATACAGCAATGCCAAGCGTGGATCGGCCAACAGTTGAGTTTTTAGTTCTCGATACTGTTGGCCAGCGGCAACGTACTCTGATTCCAGCCTTTCGCGTAGTATATGGAACGGGTCTGGGAGGTGTCCGGAAAAGAAATCTGCGGCAATTCTTGGCAAGGTTGGATCTCTGGCGAGCATGAATACAGGGTCAAGAGCGTTTAGATAAAAGGCCTGCGGTGCCGCCGCCATGTAGTAACCGGTGGCGTCCCAAGGGGCGGCTACTTTGGCTTTGCGAGGAAGGGAATCTGAGAAGGTTTCGGCGGATGTCGGAGATCGGAAATAGGTCCATTCCCGATCCGGCCAGGCGATGTGAGTGAACAGGTACCCATGGAATAGCACCGCCATCGGTATAAATACAGAAAAGAAAATTGTCCGTCTCTGCCTTGTCAGCGCGGACGAGCCGATCCTTGCATGACAGGTGTGAAACAGAGAAAAGGCAAACAAGGTTGCGAAGGGTGCCGCGTATTCCACGAAGCGCGCACCGAACACATACAAGATGAGAAAAGCAACGCAGAAGCCGCCCAACACAAGGGACCGTCGGTCCGTCAGGAGATCCGAGATACGAGGTCGAAAGGCCATCAAACCTGCGACAAAAAGGACCATGCCGGCGACGTTTGACAGTCCGAGCTCTTTGGCCGTTAGAGGTTCTATTTCTACGCCCAAGTTGAGTTCAGACGCATAGAGGTAAAAGTCCATGTTGTTAAGCTTCCAGATCACTAGGTTCCCCGGAAAGGCTGGATGCAGGAGCAGTCCGACTGTCAGTCCAATGGCGGGATAAACGATGAGACGCCACTCTCGAGTCTGTTGTGTCCACCACAGGAGAACGGAGGTCCCCACACACAGAATAAGCAAGGTGTGCCAAGCGATGTAGCAGAGGCTGTAGCAGGTTGCTAGGACTGCGAGTGTTTTATAACGATGTTCGTGAATCTGATATGCCGACAGGAGTAGAATCAGTAGGGAAAAGTTGTGGGGTCGCAACAAGTCCAATCGAAACCAAAAGTGTAGGCTTGCACCGAGCATACCCAAAGGAAGCAGCACTCCGGCTAGCCCGAACCAGCGAAGCCCAAGGAACAAGACAAGGGCGAATTCTAGAGCGTTGATTGTAGTTAGGGCTAACTTGCCGCCTGCAACCAGGTCTTGATGATCTGCGAAGGGGATCAGAAAAATATGAAAAAGATACTCCTTGTCGGCCCAGAGTTCCTCGAAGATGCTGAGCCGCGTCCAGGGAAGTGTGGTTGTGGTAAGCCCTTGCTCGGCCAAGTAGTTGGCGCATCGTAGATGGTAATAGGCGTCCGCTCCGTTGAGAGGCCAAGTGTCGAGTCGGCACGCGAACAAGATCAACCAAATGAGGGCAAAACCAGCGATGGCGAATGTGATCGATTTTCCCAAGGAGAGGCTCGGCTGGCCATCTCTTTGCGTCGAAGAGTAGGACGGACATTCCACGAGCCTAGGTCCATCCTTATTGATGTGCGTATCTCTGGAAAGATTTAGAATCCTTTTGGAACCTTGAACCAATCGTCGTTGATCTTCAGACGCGCGAGTTTGGCTTCTTCGGCGAAGGTGGGGATGTTCCCGCAGCCACCATGAACCCCTTGAATCTTGCCGTCTTCGTCAAGTCCCTTGGAGTAGAATTTCATCAGGTCCTGTACAACGTAGCGGCCCTCGACGAGAGGCATGACTTCGGAGACGAACGTGATCTTTCTCGATCCGTCGGAGAGTCTGGCTGTTTGGACCAATACTTCAATGGCGCTTGCGACTTGATTTCGTAACGCGGTGAGGGGCATGTCTACACCGCTTAGCAAGGCGCAAGTTTCCATACGCGACAGAGAGTCAATTGGGCTGTTGGCGTGAATGGTGGACATACTACCGCCGTGACCTGTGTTGAGAGCTTGCAGCAGGTCGAGTGCTTCACCACCTCGGATTTCCCCAATAATAATGCGGTCCGGTCGGAGGCGAAGGCTTGACATGATGAGATCTCGAATCGTGACCTCTCCTTTTCCTCGCTCATCGGCCTTGCGTGTTTCGTAGGGAACAACGTGCTCCTGTTGCAACTGCAATTCGCTGGCGTCCTCAATCAGAAGGATGCGCTCTTCTGAATCGATAAAACTGCTCAGTACGTTGAGGATCGACGTTTGTCCGGAAGACGTGGCGCCTGTGACGATGATGTTCTTATGCAGTTTTACAGCCACCTGGATGAGGTCTGCTACGTCCTGGGTGATACTGCCGAAACCAATGAGCTGTTCGATGGTTAGACGTTCCTTCGTGAAGCGGCGTATGGCGACGGACGTGCCGAGACGGGAAATGGGTGGCATAACAGCATGGACGCGAGAGCCGTCGGGCAAGCGGGCGTCCAGGCGTGGATTCTCCTTGTTGAACATACGGTTGACACTGCGAGCCACGTTCTTGACTGCTGCCTGCAAGGCCTGTTCATTAATGAATTTGGCATCGACAAGCTCGAGCTTGCCCTTTTGCTCCACATAGATTTGTTCTGGGCCGTTGATCATAACTTCTGAGACATCTTCGGCTTCAAGGTATTTGGCAACCGGTCCGAAGAACAGGGTGAGGTAGTTGTCGGATTTGTCGACGGCTACGGCTTTTGGACCCTTATCCTCGACGTCAGTCTGCAGATCCGACTCGGAATGGTCGGACTCCAGGATCATGGCGTAGGGGTCGCACGTAATGACTGTGCCTGGCGCGCAAACCATTGCGTTCATAATAGGTTGCCCATTGATCTTGAAATATTCCGCATGGTTGATCGGTTCTACGATGTACACATCTTCCTGTTCTTCCACGAGCGCAATTTCTCCGCCATCGCTGTCGAACGGCTCTAATTCGATATCCGCACCGCGACGAAACCCGACACGAATTTGTTGCCTGCGAAATTTGAGCAGTCGATTCTGGTCATGTCCGTCGTTGAGTCGAATCGTAAGCATCGCGTTAAATCCTTTGTGTCGGTAGAGAACTTCTCTTGTGGTGAGGAACTATAGTCGTTGATGTACCGTTAGAATAGTTAGAAAATTCCGAAATTGATCGGATGGATGGCGGAGGTAGTTTTCTGCCGCGCCGAATGCCGTGAAGATTCACGTCACAAACGCACTTCAACCTAGATTCGGCAGTTGCCCGAGGCGCATTGCACGCATCATTTGGCCCAGAGGGAGTTACGAAGAAGCCTCGATGAACCTTACGGGTGCACCTACGTTTTACGTAACCCTCTGCATCCACGATCAATTGCCGAATCTAGGCTCAAATGGGTTGTAAAAAAAAGGTAAAGTTTTTTGTTGCATCTTTTTCGACTTCATGGGATTATGAACGGTTGACAAGAGGAAGAAATTCTCTGGGATCAGACAACCTACCCATGCAACAAAGGGAGCATCAAGATGAAGCAGTTAAGACGCAAAAGCGGACAGGGGATGACGGAATATATTATCATTATCGCGATTGTCGCGATCGGGTGTATTATGATCGTCGGTTTGTTCGGACAGCAGATTAAGGGTGTGTTTACCGGTATTTCCGGATCACTATCGGGCGCGAATAATAAGCAAGAAAATACGGGGTTTACGGGCGCCGACACTGAGGCTGACAGTCGCGAAGGAATGAATAACTATGACGATACTCCAGCGGGCACATAATCTAGTATATTGGTCTTGATGCCAAGTTGCATCGGCATCGGGCCAACGAACCGTAAAAATTAAGGTGAGTCGGAACATTCCGATTCACCTTTTTTTTTTGGAATTCGCTGGATGCACCCTGTGTGGCCGTGCTTAGATTGTCTTAATCAGATGTCTACGAGTTGAAATGGGTTGGAAGGAAGAGTTCCATGAAGAATAAGTTTCCATTAGTTGTCGCAGTGATTTTGGGCATCGCTGCCGTTCTCGGAATCAACTATTATGTGAAGTCCATCAAAACGGCTGAAGCGGCCAAATACCAAGGTCAGGACGTGGTGGCAGCCAGAAACAATATCGCACAGGGGGCCGAGATTACGGAAGGGATGCTTACCCAGAGATCCGTACCGTCTCAGTTTATTCCGCCGCAAGCTGTGGAAGGCGGCGATGACATGCGACAGATTATTGGTCGCAAGACGCGCACCAACATTAAGGCGGGTGATCTCTTGCTGTGGTCCGATTTGGAAATGCAGCAGTGGGGCGGACTCTCCACGCTGATTCCTGAAGGAGAACGCGCCTTTACGGTGGATATCACTGCAGGTGTTCCCAGTGAGTTGCTGCAGGCCAATGACCGAGTCGATATACTGGGATTGTTCACCTTGCCCAAAGATGGGGATACAACGTCCGGGCAGCAGGCAGCTTGGCGAGAGGAGTCGGACCTGGTTTGCGTGGTGTTACTCCAGGGGGTATCGATTCTCACGGTCGGTGAAGACATGGCGAGCTATGGCCGCCTACAGGAGGCAGGCGGCGGAGCGTTGACGTTTGCGGTAACCTTGCCGGAAGCGCAGTTGCTGATGTTTGCCGGCGAGCATGGCACGCTCGGAGTTGCCTTACGGGGTGAAAATGAGGTTGAGATTCTGGAACGTACGAACTTGGGCAAGGTGACCTATAAAGAGATGGAGCGGGTGATCGGCGACTTGGACAACAAGCGCAAGAAGCGTGTCGTACAAATCATGCGAGGTCGTAGCCTAGAAGAAGTGAATGTGGAAGGCAGAAGCGAGTAAGTAAGTTTCCGACCCCGGTGAAATGGATTCTTCCCAGGTGTCTATGGTACGCCACCAGGGTAGACAGATTATTTTTCTTTGCGTTTCAACGTGGAGACGAGCAGTGGTACCTACAATGAAAAAGAGACTTACTAACTTGTGGCAGGTTGCCCTCAGTGTGTTCTTGTTGATCGGCATGTTGTTTGTCGGTCCGCCCGTGTTGCTGGCGGATACGCTGGAACTGATTCTCTCACCGAACACGACGACGAAAGTGGACGTGCCCAAGGGTGTTCGAAAAGTCTATATTTCCAATCCCACGATTATTGATGCACAGCCGGAGGAAGATGGTTTTTCAATTGTGGTCACTGGGCTGTCCTCTGGCGACGCGGAATTGCGAATATCGCAAATGTCCGGGGTGGATCTTGTCTATAAAGTTCAAGTTCAGCCGGAACTGCAGGACCTGGCAGAAGAGGTGCGCGAGTTGTTAGAGGATGTAGAGGGGGTCGACGTGCGCATTCTTGGGGAAAGCATTATTCTAGCGGGCGAGCTGTTCACGCGTGGTGGCGCCAAACGAGTGGGAGACATTACAAAGAACTTCGACGGTGTGGTCGTCAACATGACGGAGTTGGATCTTTCTAGTTACAACCGCAATGTGGAAAAAGCGATCGCAAAACAGATTGGACATGACACGGTGGACGTCGAAATCAAGGGTGATCGTATTGTGATTACTGGCTCGGTCCCTTCGCAAGAGGAGTTGGAGCGGGTGAAAGATATTGCAGAGAGGTTTGATCTAAAATCGACGATTATGCTGATGGTTGAGTAGGGGCAAATACGGAAGATGGCCTTTGTTATCATTCATGGGGGAGAATACAACGGCGACAAGGTTGAGGTAGACGGAGGGCGTCTTGTCATCGGGCGTTCGCTGGATTCCGACGTCATCTTACGTGACAGCGAAGTATCCTCCCGACATGCCCAAATCGTCGAACGCAACAAGGTGTTCTGGCTACAGGATATGGGGAGTACGAACGGAACCCTGGTCAAAGGTCGCACGATCATCCAAGAGCGGCTTTCGTCTGGCTTCGCATTTGAAATTTCCAAATACCGGTTTTCATTTGCTGAAGTCAAGGATGTTATGTCGCTTGAGGATGAAGCGACGTTGGAGCAGATTCGGCGCACGTTGCACAGTGGGTTGATTGACGAGTTGAATCTGCGCCAGATGACATTGGCCCAGATGCAAGACAAAAGCATGCGCAAGAGGGCCGGTGGGGTCATGGACCGGCTGCTCAAGGATCGAAAGCGTGATATCCCTCCGGAGTTTGATTTAGGCGAAATCAAGAAAGCGGTTCTGGACGCAGCATTGGGTCTGGGTCCGCTAGAAGACTTGTTGGCCGATAAGACAGTCACGGAAATTATGGTCAATGCCCCCGACAAGATTTTCATCGAGCAAAGTGGCAAGGTCAAGTTGGCGCCATCGACCTTTCTAGGGAAACAGGAGATTTTGACGGCCATTGAGCGGATCGTGTCACCGATTGGGCGACGCATTGACGAAAGTAGTCCGATGGTGGATGCCCGCCTGGCGGATGGTTCACGGGTGAATGCGATCATACCGCCTCTGGCTTTGGATAGTCCAACACTGACGATTCGAAAGTTTCCGGACAAGCGTATGGTCATTGACGACTTGGTTGAGTACAACAGCCTTACACCACCGATGGCCCAGTTTATTGAGTTATGTGCAGTTCATGGGCAAAACATGATCATATCGGGTGGAACTGGTTCGGGGAAAACGACATTGCTGAATATAGCCTCCGGGTTCATTCCAGATGGCGAACGCATTCTTACGATTGAGGATTCAGCGGAATTGCAACTTCCGCAGGAACATGTGGTCCGGATGGAAACTCGACCGCCGAACATTGAAGGCAAGGGTGCGGTCACGATTCGTGATCTTGTAAAAAACTCGCTGCGTATGCGGCCGGACCGCATTGTGGTTGGAGAATGTCGCGGTGGTGAAGCACTCGATATGTTGCAAGCGATGAACACAGGTCATGATGGATCCATGACAACGGCACATGCGAACAGTCCGGAGGATGCGGTGCGTCGTATGGAGTCCATGGTGCTGATGTCTGGCATGGAGTTGCCACTCAAAGCGGTGCGCGAACTCATCGAGTCGGCCATTAACATTATCGTACAGATCACACGATTCTCCGATGGTACACGAAAGATCATTTCTCTTACAGAAGTCGTAGGCATATATGACGGCGAAGTGCAATTGCAGGAAGTGTTTAACTACAAGAGGACAGGTATGAGCGCCGAAGGTAGCGTGATCGGTTTCCATACCGCGACCGGCGTGATTCCGAGCTTTGTAGAACAGCTCCGAGAAGCAGGTGTCGGTATTGACATGGGGATGTTTGTTCCGAAGATGGTAGAAACAGGATAGGTTTTTTCGATCATGTTGTTTATCATTCTTATCATAGCGTTTGTGGCCGCGATCGCCGGGTTTTTGCTGATTTATGTGCCGATTAAGGAAAGCATGGTCCATGCGCAGGAACGTGCCGAACGCAGTGTCTCTGCCGAGCTGGAAGAGATGTTTTTGTTCATACCCGTCGATAAGCTGGGATGGGTCAAGCTGGGCTTTATGCTCACAGCAGGTACAGTTTTGTTTCTACTGCTGGGTAATGCCAAGCCGCCAGCACCGATTATTGCCGCTGTGATAGGTGGGATCACCGGTTGGTTTGGGCCAGAGATTACACTCAAGATGATGCGTACGAAGCGGACTGCCATGTTCGGCGAACAATTGGTGGACGGACTCGTGCTCTTATCCAACGGATTGAGGGCCGGCTTTACGTTGCAACAAGCGGTGGAGATGTTGGTGGAGGAAACCAAGCCCCCAATTTCGCAAGAGTTTGCGTTGTTCTTGCGAGAACTCAAGGTAGGTGTGGATATGGACCAGGGTCTGCTCAACATCGTGGATCGCACGAAAGATGAGGACCTGTCGTTGGCGGTCACGGCGATTATGATTACCCGACAGCTGGGTGGCAACCTGTCCGAAATCTTCGACCGCATTGTTACGATGACACGAGATCGAAAGATCCTAGAAGGAAAAGTCGAATCGTTAACGGCACAAGGACGGCTGCAGGCGGCAATTGTCGCTCTGATGCCTTATGCGTTGGCTTTCTTTATTACCAAGATTAATCCCGAACTGATGTCGTTGTTATGGACGACATGGCCGGGATTTGCTGCAATTGCACTCATTGTGATCTTGGACACGGTCGGCTATTTCTGGGTATTAAAATTGTCGAAGATTGAATACTAGTGGAATCGGATCAAGTACGATGGCTCTAAAAGACAGTTTTTTACGGTCGATGGGATCGCTTGGCATCCAGATTGAACAGTTGTCCGGTCGGGCGCTCCATGACTATATCGAATCACTGGATACGGCGATTGTGGCAGGGGGAGAAGAGGGAACGTTGGATGGTCGACAGTTGCTGGGTATTCAAGCGTTTTCGTCCCTGATGTTGCCCATCGTGTTCTTGTTCATTATCACGCAGGTTTCTTTCCTGGATTTCTTGATCAAAGGGCCGGTGCAGATTCTAACGTATTTGGGTCTGATTGGATTCGGATTTTATTTTCCTCTCGCGAACATCAAGGACCGGATGAAGAAACGGCAGAAAAAACTCACGTTGGAGTTGCCAGACACGATTGATTTGTTGACTGTGTCGGTGGAAGCGGGATTGGATTTCATGGGCGCGATGAAGCGCGTGATGGAAAAGATGAACGATGGACCGCTAAAGGACGAATTGGAATATTTTTTCAAGCAGGTTGAATTGGGCCGGACCCGCCGTGAAGGGCTAAAGGATCTGGCTACTCGCACGCAGCTCCCAGATTTGTCGAATGTATGTTCGTCCTTAATTCAGGCTGACCGACTCGGTTCGAGTATCGGACCCATCCTGCGAGTACAATCTGATATGCTGCGAATACGCCGTGGACAAAGGGCGGAAAAAGCTGCCATGGAGGCTCCGGTTAAGATGCTCGCTCCGTTGCTACTGTGCATATTCCCTGCCGTGTTTATTGTGATTTTCGCCCCACTATTTATACAAATGATGTTGGATTGGGCAGCGCAATGAGTGATGCAACCTATGCTATTCAGTTTACGGAAGGCGAGCGAACTGGAGAAGCCTATTCGCTCGACCAGCAAGAGATCACGATTGGCCGATCGAGTACCAATCACATTTCTTTGCAAGAGACGGGCCTGTCTCGAAATCATATCTGTTTTCGGCTTCAGGGCGACGATGTACTCGTCGAGGACATGGGGAGTACGCATGGGTCCTTTCTAAACGGTAAGCGTCTACGTGGAATGGTGTCGCTGCAGGTCGGCGACGAGATCATCATGGGATCACAGGCTCTAAAGTTTGTGAAAGTTGACGACCTAGAGGACAAAGCTGACGTGGATCTTATGCAGATTCCTGTGGTGGCCGGTGATGTCGACGCAGTTGGGTCCGACGAAGAGGTAGAGCATGATCTGACTCGGTTTGGCGGTGGAGACGCGGAAGTGCAGGAAACGCGCTATCACGCTCTAGACGACATCGTGGGTCGGGATGATGATGATGATGAGCATACACGTGACCTGATTGATCAGCATACGAGGATGCTCGATGCATCGGAACTGCAGGGGCTGCGACCGGGACGGGAAGAGAACAAGGGAACCGGCAAATTAATGGTTGGATTCCTAGGGATTGCAGCGTTGATCGTATTGGGAGCGTTTTTCGCGTATCGAGGCGGAATAGGCTCAAAGAAAAGCGAAGAAACATTCCTGCGACATTACCCAGATGAGCAATATCATTTTGAACTCCGCTACCCTTCGACCTGGTTCAAGGAAACCGGAGAAGGCGAGCATGTCATTAGTTTTGAGCAGACCGAAGGCGATATTACAAAAGCCTACATGCGGGTCTATGTCAAGGAAGATGTCGAGTACCAGTTGCAGGGCCTGACCCACGGTTTTGAAGCCTACAAGGAAGAAAAAGAGAGGATGTATCAGGGCGTCCAGTTTCGTGGGTCGAAGAAGCTTCTTATCAATGAGGTGCCAGTACTCTTCTATGGTTTTTACACGGCGCATCAACAAGGAAAAGGCGTCTTTACAATCGTGGATAATCGCCGTTATGACGTGGAAACGGTGGCACTCATCGATCATTTTCCTGCTGTAGCTAAATCGTTCAATACGCTGCTCAAGTCCTTCAATTTGGAGGACAAAGAAGTCGTGGTTGACTATCCGCTCGCCGATCAGGCGCTCCGGCGACTGGCCTTAGGCGAGCCGGCAAAGCTGAGTTTGATGGCGCAGGACAAACTGGAGGTGGCGCGTGTCTTGCTGCATCGTCCTGACGTGCGACCCGACAATTTGTATCGGAGCGTTGAGGTTTGTGCAACTGCCATGCAGATGGCCTCCGCACTTGGCACGAGGCCGTCTTACTTTGAAAAAGCCGCCAAACGACTTGCCCAAGCAACGAAAGCCTATAACGACATGATCACCCAGACCCGGTTTCGCATTCGCGTAGCGGAGAAGGAGAAGGACTGGCAGGCGGTCTATTGGGAGGCGAATAAGTTGATGCAACTGGTTCCCGACAAGACGGACCCGATCTATCAGATAGGGTATAAGAAGGCGAAATTTTACAAGCGGAAGCTACCGTAACTTTCATTGCAACGAAGGAAAGCGTTATGCCAGCGGTACTTGTAGTGTCGACGAACCGAGTTCAGGTTCAGAAATTTAATTTGGACGAACCCACCGTTGTTATTGGCAGGAGCCAACGTTGCGGGTTGGTTCTCCCGGATCCGGAGTTGTCCCGCGAACATTGTCGAGTCTTTCGCGAGGGTGGCACCTACAAGGTCGAGGACAAGGGAAGCCGAAACGGAACCGAAGTCAACGGTAAGATGATTTCTGACGCGGTTCCGATGGAAGATGGTGACGTCATTAATTTGGGAGACTATCAGCTCACCTTTTTCAGTACGGACGCAGGTGATGGGGACGACATCGGCGGTGACGATTTGGAAGACATGGCCACTCGATTTGTTGGAAGTGACGACCTCCGGAAGGCTCAAGAATCGCTCAACAGCCAGGACCAACTTACATCCGACATGATGGTGAAACTCGTGGCGGTGTTGGGTCCGCTCAAAGGCGAGGCCTACAAAGATTGGGGGCAGGAACTGACCCTGGGTCGTGGTCTAGACAACAACGTGATTATTCCTGATGACGCAATTTCCTCCCATCACGCCCGTATCTATATCGACAGCGGACATAACTATATCGAGGATTTGGGTAGCAGCAATGGCACGTTCATCGACGGTACCCGGCTTAGAAAGAAACATGTGCTTGCCCAAGGTGAGAAAATTCGTATCGGGACATCGACGTTTCAGTACACACAGATCGATCCAGTACAGCAGAAAGCGATGCGAAAAAGAATCATGATCGCTGCCGTTAGTGTTGGCGTCTTGTTGGTTGTAGCCAAGATCCTGCAACCAGAAGACAAGGCTGCCAAGTACGTCGAGTCCGGTGAGAAATATATGCAGCAGGAAAAGTATGAAGATGCGATTCAGTTTTTTCAACGTGCGTTGGAAGTTAAGCGGGGGTTTGCCCCTGCACAGAGTGGGCTGAGCGTAGCGAAGAGTCAGGCAGAAGCTGCGCAACTGCTTGAAAATGCCGAAAGTGCCGCTCTCGCAGAACGATATGAAGACGCTCTGAATATCTGCCATAGCGTGTTGCGATTGCATCCAAAGCACAAAAGAGCCAAGGCGTTACTCGCGATTGTCGAACAGGTAGAAGAAGCCAAGGTGGCAACCAGCGCTCAGAACTGGAAAGACGCCATTACTTTGCTCGAGAAATCACTCGCATCCTATCCGAATTCGAAGGTGCTGGCAGCTCGTTTGGGGCAAAGCAAAGACGAGTTGACGGCCATGACCAATTTGGAAGCTGCCCGTAAGCTGCTGGAAGAAAAGAATTTTGCCGAAGCGCGTGAGATGGTAGCCGAGACGAAAGAAGACAGTTTCTACTATCTGGGTACGCAGGAATTGCTGGTGAACATCGACAATGCAGAGGGTGCGCAGGAGGCGTATCGCGAGGCCAAGGCGTTGTATCAATCTGGCGACAACCATGGGGCTAGGGCTCGCATCGACGAAGCCTTAGCGATGTTTCCAGGCAACAAAATTCTGACGGCGGTGCGTGATGACATTGCGTTAATTTCTCCATTAGCGGACCAGTTGGAAAAAGGGGGTGATCTCTTGGAGTCACAAGACGTGGCCGGTATCAAGGAGATGATTCTCAGCTGCAACAAGCTGTTGAATGTGAACGCTAGTTCCGATGTAGCGGATACGTTTAGAGCAAATGCCGGGACTCTTCAGAAGGAACTCCGGGCCAGGCTGGACACCATCTCTTCGGAAGCGACTCAGGCCGGAAACAGGTTAATGGCGGCCGGTGATAATCGAGGCGCTTTGCAATCTTATGTGTTGGCGGTAGAGGCCGATGATAGCAACGAAGTGGCTACCATGGCCATGAAGAAGATTCAGAGACAGCTCATGCCGATCGTACGTGAAAAGTTTCAGGAGGCGATGGTACATGAGGAGCTGGGCCAACTGAATTTGGCTAAAACTGCTTACGAAGAAGTCCTGGGCATTGCCGTGCCGGGAGATAAATACTATGCACGGGCCGAGAAGAAACTGAAGAAACTGAATCGGGAGTAGTGTTTAGGCCCATCGCAACTTTACGGGTGAGTTGGACTGTAATCGTCTTGTGGCTACTGCATGGCTCGGTAGTCGGTGCGCCCGGCCAGGAGGCGCCAATTCCTGAAGCCTGGTTTGTGGTCGAGCCGAAGGTAATTCAATTCGGCGCAATCTATGATTTTCCCATTCGTCAGCAAGAGATACTGCTGATGAATCACGGTAATGTGCCAGTGCAAATTAGGAAGGTTCAACTAAGTTGCGAACTTTGCCTAGACTACGAGCTCTCGAGCAACAGCATTTCACCGGGTGATGTTGCGGTCCTCAAGGTTTTGTTTAACCCGCTTGGGTATGATGGAGACGTGTCTCACAAGATTCACGTCGTCACGGACGTCGCGGATGTTCCGCCAATAACCATACCTCTTCAAGCAGATGTCCGGCCTTTGTTTCGAGTCATTGGGGGACCTCTTTCCTTCGATAAGCTAGGTCTTCGGGAAGACAGGTCGATGCATGTTGTATTGCGTCCATCCAGGGTCATGGAAACGGATCTTTCTCATGCGGAGGTGGAACATCAAGGTTTCTCCGCGGAGATCCGGCCCACGGAGGTTGGTGAGGGATATCGTTTGCAGGTTCAAACCGTTCCATCTTACTTGGAGGAAGGTGTACTTCGTTCTAGGGTTTTGCTTCGAGAAGATCCCAGCGGAGACGTTGTAGCAGCTTTGCCTCTGACCGCCGTTGTGCCGCCCCCGTTCCATGTGACGCCAGGGCGACTGATTTTCGAAAGAGTTGATCGAGAGCAATTGCGAATTATCTTTCTTCACCAGACATTCGATGACCCACAAGAGCTCATGGACGTACTTGTTCCGGCCCAAGATTTTAGGGTTGAAATTTTTCGTGATTTTTCTCTTCCCAATTATAGAATAAATGTGTATGCTTATCGATTGGACAAAAAGAGTGGAGAGATTGGTTCTGTTGTCTTGAAAATGTCAGGGGACCCGGGAAGAACAGTCCAGGTGCCCGTCGTTGTACGAGAGCGACAAGTCAAAGGCGAGCTGCCAGTGGAGCAACAGCAAGTAGAAACGGAAGGTACGTCAACATGCGAACCGGTTGGGCCAACCAGATCGGCCAGCGAAGTCATCGGAAACATGCTGGAAGAGCACTTCGGTGCGTTCGGGTTGTTTCCCGATTGGTCCACGAATTTACAGCGGACCACAGAGGGCAAGCGATGACGGAAGTTGTGATTCTCACCGTCGTTACGACGATCGCAGCTGCGTGGCTTTTTTATCCTGACAATGGAATCTACGACGGTATCCGAAAAACGTTCAGCAAAACCAAACTCGTCCTTTCGCTACCTGGACCATGAATGTTTTGGATCCAGGCTTGCTTGCTGCGCTCATAGCTCTCATGGCTATTTTGGTGCTAACGGTGTATACGGAACTGGCGTTTAATCGCATACCCAACTGGATTACCGTACCTGGACTTGTGATTGGGTTTGTCGTCGGCTTCTTACCGGGTGGCATTTCGTTGAAGACCAGTCTGTTAGGATTCTTTGTGGGTTTTCTCTTTCTGTTCGTGTTTTATCTGTACGGAGGCATTGGTGGAGGGGATGTCAAACTTATGGGTGCGGTGGGTGCGTTACAAGGCTTCCCGATCATTCTGGATACTTTGTTCTATACAGCGATCTATGGTGGGATCATGTCCGTTCTCATGCTTATCTGGAGAAAAAATGTGCGACATGCCGTATGGTACTCACTAGGGATGTTTTTTCGTAGGCGCGCACCGACCGATTCTTCCGAAGAGCAGCAAGAAAAGTTGGGAGCCATTCCGTACGGGCTCGCTATTATTGGCGGTGCGCTAACAACCGTCTTTCTGTATGCACCGTAAACGATGGAAGGTGATCATAGTTGAAACGATCTTTGCGGAATAATGGAATTTTGGTCGATGACGATGCTCAGGCTTTGACCGAGTTCGTCATTATCATACCTATCATTCTCCTGATGTTTTTTGCGACCCTTCAAACGTCTGTCATTGCCCAAACTTCGCAGTTATGCAATTACGCTGCGTTCAATGCGGCCAGGACATATGCAACCAACTATTCACTGTTTCTAAAAGAAAAGGCAGGAAATGGTGCTGCGGCCCACAATGCAGCGAAGCAGCGGGCCAAGTCAGCCGCGACCTTCGTCTTGGCCCCCGTTTCCCATGCACAATTGGGGGAGGCCCTGATGGTTTGGAATCCGTTACGAGCCGCGGCAGAAGGACTTCCGACGGATCTAGAGAATGCCTATTCGTTGGCAGAAGGCTATGTGGTTGCTTGGTTGTATCGTCTCAAAAATTTCGACATTACAGCGGTTCAGGGTACGAAAGACGTGGGGCTTTCACACGATTCGCCACCAAGTGATGGGGATCGCAAGAAGACACTCCATTGTTCCTTCGACTATCTTTGTCCACTCACGATCCCAGGACTTCGTGAAATGTGGAACTATCTTTATTCGGGCGATGGACCTGTTAGTCGGTACGACAGTATGGGAACATTTGATCAACATTGGACGGGCGGTTATATCCTTGACATAGCAGCTGTTTCTGACATGACCGCCTTTGTGAACGAATTTCAGAATTTCCTGGTGGATCTGGCCACCACATTGAGTGGTCTGGGTGGTGGTGGCATCCTTGGGGATATTCTCGGCGACTTGGGAATAGGTGGCGGATTTCTGCATGACCTAAACGTGAAGATCGACGGGCTTATCACCGGTGTGTACGGGATTGTACCGGTTATTGGAGCCACGGCGAACATCCCCATCCACGCGAAGTGCGAAATGGGATTTGAACCTTGGAGTGGTACGGCAAGGTTGAAGGGCGGTGACGATGCGGCAACACCGACCCCAGAATTGGAGGCTTGCATGGAGACCATTAGCAACAATCAGGAACGGGTGAATGCCACGGGTGCGTGGCTTGCAGTGGAATGTGAACCATTTTATACCGCAAGCAACAATTGGGTTATTGCCAAGCAAGAACTTGACACTTGCCAGACCGACACCAACCATCCGAATCACAATACGGGCTGCGCAGGTGAACTGATTGAAGAGGACGAGAAGCGGCAGATTCGGGACCTCAATGAACCACGTTGCGAAGACGCCGGCGATGTGATGAAGCAAGTGCAGGACGAGAATGCACAAGCTTCTAAGGACGCTTGCTCGGACATCGGGGGAAACGCCCCATTTGATCCAGATGGACAATTAGGCGGTTTATAGGGAGACGAATATGACGTTTCTATCAAACATATTGAGGCCATTTGTTTTCCCGCGTACTCGGATGCGTGCATTTAGACGCGACGACAATGCGCAAGTCATGATTCTGACTGGTGTCATGATTTTCATCCTTATGATTTTCACCATTAGCATCCTCAATACCAGTACTGGTATGTATAATCGAATGCGGTCGCAGAATTCAGTGGATGCGGCGGCAGACGCCTATGCCATCTGGCAGGCGCGCGGCCTCAATGTCGCCCAGCATATCAACGATATCCACTGGGGATTGAACGTCGCTTACTTTACGGCAGAAACCATCAGTTGCGCCGCTCGCGTAGGCTGCATTTTTCTAAAACTGATCCCGATTGTTGGTGTTGCGGCCGAGGCCGCCTGTTGCTCTATATCGGCGGGAGTTGTCATCGTGGTGGAAGCCGCGCAGGCGGTTACCCAAGGTGTTGCGCATCAGTTTCAAGAAATTCTAAATGTTGCCACACCTGTGATAGGCGTGATCGTGGCCCAGCAGGTTGCTGAGGCAAACGGTGCAGATCCGATCCTGGAGGTGGCAGGCGATGTGGTAGACGATATCCTTGGCCTATTTGGGATCAGTATCGACATCGGCGACGCGTTAAGCACGATCAACAGCATTCCGGTGATTGGGGATATTACAAGCGCGTTCTACGCTTTTCCATTGGATCTGGATCCGAACGATCTGTTCAGCTTGAATTTGAAACAGAAGGTTGATCCTCTCATTCCTCCTTGGCTCATGCCGGAGAGTCTTATCAACGTGTGCAAAAATTTGCCGTGCAGTGGCCTTCCTGTTGTATGTGTAAGCGCTTCATTGAGTGACGACAATGAAGCGGACGCCATGCCCGATTTCTTAGATGATGGCGGTTCAGATTGTGGTTGGGATGATACGTTCTACTATGGCTATCCAGGCTACAATACGTGGATAGCAGGCAAAGAAGCGATCAATGTTATTCGTGGTTATGAAAAGTTGGCGTGGCTGAACCCGCAGCGCAATCAAACGGTGGATGACACGAGGTTTGTCCAATCCACACATACCGTATCGGACGACGATGAATTCATGAACAGCGCGAACCTGGCCCTGGCAAGCAGCCAGCCCTGGGGTCATTCCGATCCCAAACTACAGCCTGTTGTAGAGAGGTCGTTGCTGATTGATGGGTTCACGTGGCAGCAGGCGCACCTCATATCGGTGCACTATGGGTGGAGCGAAGATGAAGAGCCTAGCAGCGCAAGTACATTCTTGATATGGCATTAGGGAAGGCGCGATGATAACAAGGAACAAATGTGATTCGGATGACGCGAGTCCAGTAGGCCGCTGGTCTTCCCGATCATCTGGTCAGGCGTTAACGGAAGCTGTCGTAATGTTGGCCTTATTTGGTATGGCGTGGGTGCTCTGTTCATTTGTGCTTTTTATGGCAAACAACGGTATCCGTACAAATTCTGCGGTGCGCCACCTTGCTTGGAAGAAGGGGAATGACAAGTCGATAGACGCGGAAAGTCAGAAAAGTCCGCTGGACGCGTCTTTCTTCATGAAAACAGGTTTCTTGACGCCAGAATTGACCGATGGAAGCGCGGCTACCGATGGGCTTCTGAGTAGCAAGTTTGTGGATATTATTTTGGGTTGGGCCCCGGATCTTCGCCATGCCAAACTCCCTTTTGGCGTAGACAATTTAGAGGATTCTAAAGCCAGTCAGTACCCATTCATGTTGATGAAAACCAAATTTCCATTCATGTCGAACACGGTTGTCGAATCGTGGCTGAGACTGGAAACTGAATGCGAGTGGGAACAGATCGATTCAAACTGGGACGACATCACACCGGATCTGACCTAGTGATTGCTCCTCTCTTCCGTAGAACAGTGATACAATGGAGAGGCCGCATAACTGCTATTCTCACGCAGTTCCGCTACTCAAGACGTCGGAGGGGTTTTGCATGTTCGCGCGTGCTTGATGCGAGATGAGTGACGCAAATGGTAATGGCAGCATGTCCCCATCAGCGGGATTTTTTGTCCGTATCGGCTGTACGGTTGTTGCGGTGTACTGTTTCTATTTAACATTCCAACTTGTTCGTGCCACGGTACATTCCACCGACAATCCGTATTCATACGCGGCGCAGGAGGCGTTTGCCCGCGAGCAACTTGCAGCTCAGAGCGTACACACAACACACCGGGCGTTTAAGACTCCGTGGCCCCGCTTCCCGGGTGTAAAACGTCGGCCAAGCAATGGCATATGGATCAACGGAACGCCCTTTATCACGGAGGCGTTTCTTACGAAAGCCACGCCTGAGACAGTCACTGGCTTTTTCAGAAAACGCATGCACCAGCAAGGGTGGCGGGATGTGACGGAAAAGTATTTTCGCCTTCAGCCGGATGCGCTTAACTGTTCGGGAATGCCGCAGAATTTACAAGATGAGGAGTACCTTCGGAACTATGATTCTACGTTACGGTCGTATCTCACCTTGGAGCGTGGACAAAGATCGATTCAACTGCGTGTGCAACCTGCAGAAGAGCCGGGGCAATACCAGGTGTTGTTAACACAAGCAGGAAAAAAGGACCTTGCACAACTTGTGGGAGAACTCGGACACAATCTTTCAAAAGCCCAACTGTCCCGAGCCGGCAAGAAATGGGTGCAGACCGACCAAGTTCTGGGTAGGGATAGATATAGTACGCGCATCTTAGGCAGTGCCATGAAGCCAAATCGCTACTTCAAAAAACTGGTTTCTGAACTGCAAAGAGCAGGTTGGGAGTCGAGAAAAATTGGCCCTGCATCCGAAATGGAAACGCGTCGAAAAAGTCATTTCGCTATCATGGCGAGGGACTCCGAGTTTGCCATGGTTATGGTAAGCAAGTCACCGGCAACTAAGGGATCGGCCGCCATGATTACCACAGTGACCGGTAAGTAATCGTATTCCTGGGTTTCCTACGGACGGCCGTTTCGACCCTGCATGTCGGATATTCAGGATGGAGGCTTGATCTTTTGACGCACATTCCCCACCTTTTATGGACCACTGGAAGGTATTTTTTGATGAGTGTTTTTTCATTCTTTAGCCTTCAGTCT
>JAVJHY011635709.1:0-45141 GCA_035593235.1 Phascolosoma agassizii
CCCATAGAGCTATCAGCTGTTATCTTTTTTGAAGCTATTTATTTTCAATATTCAGATTTGATAAGACTTATAAAAAGTGAGAGAGTAAGGAACCTGATTATGCAGTCGTTCAAAAATGAATATTGTTGTTTTGCAGGCAAAAAAAGGTGATGGAAGTGGCTAGAAAAGTGCATTGAAAGACTATTCTTGAATATACACCTGATTCTTGCTACCTTAAGAAGGTATTAAATAGCCACAATCTATGTGATGCAGGACAAAATTCAGAACGATATGTACTATATGGAGATAAAGCGAGTAAGGCAATCTTAAGGAATCTATCCTATCAGATCTTTGGAAAAGTAAATGACCCGGATACCGCTAAATACTACGAACGCTTTTTTGAAATCATTCGAATGGTAACAACTAGTGAGAATCGTGGGCATAATTTAAATTTTGAACCCGTATTTCAACCGGTGAGCGAGAAGTATCTAAAATAAGAGCAAATGTTTTCTTTCGATTAAAAGAAGGTGAGTTCGTAACCTTTTCAAACAGTGAGGATAAAAAAAATCAGTTTGTACGATCCAAAATTGAAAAGAAACTCCCATTTAAGAAAAGAATATTTTCAATTAATGCTCTAGAGGTCAATTTTAAAAGTATATATAATGAAGCGAAATCAATATTTAACACCAAATGAATAATAGTTTATGATCTTCTTTTTCTGATATTTTTTATAGCAAAACATTAAATATATTTCTTTAATTCGTGTTCGCAATAATTATTTCGGACTCCATTTAATCTACAGAGTTTTATATTCGTGATCAATTTATTTTAACTTTTGACGATGAGAAGATGTTTAACTTAAGGTAGTTCCCGTAATGAAATATATCTTCATTAGTAATCCGAGTAGTTAACCCTTATTCAGGTTCCAAAGTGATAAATTTGGTTATTCATAAAATACTAATTCAAACTAAAAATGAAAAAAATTATTAATTTATTAATGGTAATGATGTTGTGTGCTTTAACATCTACCATGTTTGCACAAGGTGTTACGTCCTCTTCAGTTAATGGTAAGGTTCTCGATAATAATGGAATTCCTTTACCCAGTGCCAACGTAGTTGCTTTACACGTTCCTTCTGGAACTACTTATGGGTCTACTACAGATTTAGATGGTTTATTCCGAATCTCAAATATGAGAATCGGTGGCCCATATACCGTTACCATTTCTTATATAGGATTTAATGATTTTATAAGAGAAAATATCGCACTTCAACTAGGTCAAACTTTTAGAGTCAACGCCACTCTCGCTGAGACTTCAAATGCCCTAGAAGAAGTTGTAATTACAGCACAAAGTGGCAGTGTCTTTGATGGAAATAAAACGGGATCGGAAACAAATGTTAGTTCGAGACAAATTAGAAATTTACCTACCACTTCCAGGTCAATTGCTGATTTTGTAAGGATTACCCCTCAAGCAGCAATTTCTGAAGGAAGCGACGGTTTTTCTATCAATATTGCCGGTCAGAATAATCGTTTTAATACCATTTTCATAGATGGGGCAGTTAACAATGATCAATTTGGTTTATCAGGTTCTGGTACTAATGGTGGGCAGACTGGCTCTTCACCATTTTCAATAGACGCCATTGAACAATTCAGTGTGTCTGTTGCTCCGTTTGATGTAAAACTTTCTGGTTTTACAGGCGGTGCCGTAAACGCAATCACTAAATCTGGTTCTAATACGTTTAAAGGAACTATTTATGGCTTCTTAAGAAATCAAAGTTTAGCCGGTAAAACACCTGTAGATTTAGTCTCTTCCGGAGGAAGTAGAGAAAAACTAGCCGATTTTACTGCTAAAACGTATGGTGTTAGTGTAGGTGGTCCTATAGTTAAAGACAAGGTGTTTTTCTTTATAAACTATGAGCGAGAAGAAAATGATTCTCCTCAGCCTTTTGATGTAGCCAATTATATTGGAGATAGCTCTCCTACTCAATTAGACGCTATAAGAAGTAGTCTAACATCAAGATTTGGTTATGATCCAGGGACTTTTGATAATAATACTACTATATTAGAGAATGATAAAATAACTGCAAAACTTGATTTTAATATTAGTGATGCGCATAAAGTAACTTTATCATATAGATATACAGATATTGTAAATACTGAAGCCAGAATTTCTGACTTTAATAGCATTGGTTTTATAAATGGTTCGGAAACATTCCTTTCAACTACAAATTCAGGTACCTTAGAGTGGAATTGGGCTATTGGTAATAAAGTTTCTAATAATTTAATTTTTGGTTATACTAATGTAGCTGATGATAGAAGTCCACAAGGTGATCCTTTCCCCTCTATACGAATTCAAGATGGGTCTGGAAATATCGATTTAGGAGCAGAACGATTTTCTACGGCAAATTTCTTAGATCAAAAAGTGTTTACATTTACTGATAATTTTGAAATATATTCTGGTAAACATACGGTAACTATTGGTACGCATAATGAATTTTCATCTACTAAAAATTTATTTTTTGCAAGTAATTTTGGTTATTATGTATATGGTAATTCAGATGATTTTTTAAACGATGCCTTCCCAATACAATATCAAAGAGGATATTCTTTATTAAGTGATGGTGCTGGTGATAGTTCTTCAGGTACTGCAGAGTTCAATTTGGCTCAATATGGATTGTACTTTCAAGATGCCGTTCAAATTTCTGATAATTTTAAATTGTCTGCTGGTGTTCGTTTTGATTACCCTGTATGGGAAGATGGTTTAGAGAATGATGACTTTAATACTCGAACAATTCCTTTATTAGAAGCTGCTGGTAAAGATTTACAAGGAGCAAGAGCGGGAAAAGGTATTTCTTCAATTGTACATCTTTCACCTAGAGTTGGCTTTAATTGGAATTTAAAAGGAGAATATAAAACTCAACTAAGAGGTGGTTTTGGAATATTTACATCAAGAATTCCTTTGGTATGGCCAGGTGGTTTATATAACAATAATGGTGTAACTGGGGGCTTCTTATTTGATGGTAGCCCAGATTTTACTCTAAATCCTGACGTGAATAACCAACCTGTCGGGGCACAACCTGGTTCTGGCCAAGTGGGAGGAAATATTGATCTATTCTCTCCGGGTACAAAATTACCTCAAATTTTAAAATATAATATTGCTGTTGATCATAAATTACCTTGGTGGGGCTTAGTGTTAAATGCTGAATTCTTATATCAAGATAATATTCAAACTATTTTTTATGAGGGCTTAAATATTGATGACCCACAAGGTTTCTTAAATGGTGCTGATAACAGACCATATTATAGTGATAGTTCAAGTCAATTAATTGACAATACTTATGGTAGAATAATTTTAGGCTCAAACACAACTGAAGGTTATTCATGGAATGCAACTTTTGGTGTAACCAAGTCTTTCTCGGATGGTTTTTCTGGAAATATAACCTATAACTATGGGGACGCTTATGGAATTTTTGATTTGACTTCATCTCAAAACAGTTCTCAATGGAGAAATCTTCAAACCGTCAATGGTAAAAATTCTGATTTACCTGTCACACGTTCGGATTTTTCTACAGGTAGTAGAATTACCAGTTGGATGTCATATGAATTTGAATGGTTAAAGCATATGAAAACTACATTTAGTCTGTTTTATGAAGGCAGACAAGGTCGTCCATTCTCATACACATATAATGATGGGCCAGATTTATTAAATGATGATTCCAGCGATAATGCATTAATTTATGTGCCAGCGAGCCAAAGTGAAATTAATTTATTGGATGGTGCAAATGGCTTAACGTCGCAGCAACAATGGGATGCTTTAAATACCTTTATTGATGGTAATGATTATCTAAGAAGCAGAAGAGGTGGTTATGTCGATAGAAATGGTGATAGAGGAGAATCTTGGAGTCATGTAGTTGATCTAAAATTTGTTCAAGATTTAAATATCAATTTTGGTAACACTAAGAATACATTACAGTTCTCTTTAGACATCTTTAATTTCACAAACTTATTAAATAAAGATTGGGGTGTTCGTAAATTTGTTCCAAGTAATGGGGAAATTGAATTATTAAATACTGTAACTGCTGCACCAGACCCAGTGTTTAATTTCAACCCTTCTGTTATTGATAATCTAGAGCAAATAGATGATGCCGGTATTCAAAGTTCTAGATGGCAAATGAGAGTTGGTTTAAGATATATCTTTAATTAATATAAATTTCAGTTCATATAATAAAACCCTGCTAAGACAGGGTTTTTTTTATTCATTTTAACTCTAAAGAAATCAATCTTTACTAATTAATTCAAACGCTGCTTTTTTATAAGGAATGATAATTTCTGTATTAATGCCAAAGACTGAATTTGTACTTTAATAAATAATTCTTCAACAGTCAAACAATTCAAACTTGTTAATACTAACAATATTTTTTTATATCAAGTATTTTAATTGCACAATTTCTTTATAAATTCTTAAGTTGTCCCCCCCCCAAATTCTTAAATTTACTCAATATTCAATTAAGGCCATAAAATTTTAAAATACAAGTAGATATAAGTGTACATTACACTATTAGTTCTAAATAATTATCTGCGCCATATGATATAATTATTCGATACAATGATAAAAAGGATTTCACTTAGTTTCATATTTAATTAATTCTTATAATTATGTTGAACGAAGTAGTAAATAATCAATTTGCCTTAAAAAAAATTCCCTACCATATTGGAAATAAGATTAGGTTCATAGACCATAATAGTATTCTTTATATTTCAGCCTGTGGGAGTTACTGTGAAATTCATATAGAGGAAAATAAAAAAATAGTTCTAAGAAATTCACTTTCTAGATTACAATTTTTGCTCGATTCTTATCAATTTGTTAGGATACACCGATCTACCATAGTTAACGTAAATTTTATTGTAGAATTAATTAATTCGAGCTATCAAGAATTAGATTTGAGATTAGTTGACAATACACTGTTAAGAATAAGTAAATCTAATAGGCAAAAAATACTTAGTCTGTTAGGAGTTGGTAAAAATATATAGCTATTTCAGAAATTAACACTATTTAACATAAAGCCGGGCATGACCCCGGCTTTAAAAATAATTCAATTTAATCACATGTACGAAAATAAAATCGTGTGATTGGTTCAAAAGTAGTGACAAGATTAACAGTTAAGCATAAGTTATTTCTGAATAGAAAGGATATTGTTTTAAATGAGCCTTTTTAAGCTGCGAATAAACTATAATGAATTCACATTTTAAATACTGAGATTGTATAACCAATCATTGTTAAACTTTAACAAAGATTTTTATTATAGTAGATAAAAAAATAGAACTGCAAGGTTGACAATTTATATTTCAAAAAACTAGAAATTGGTTTGATATAATTATCCAAGACTTTTCTTTCTTTTAGATTTTACAAATTGATCTAATCGATTAATAATTACAACAAAAAATGGTTCTACGTATGAATCTTTAGGTGCATTATTACCAAATAGTTCTGATCAAATAAATGAACTATCTTATACCAAAAATTTCGATTCGAATAATCAAGAAGGTATAGAGATTTTTGTTGACAGCTTTGATCCTAATGGTAATTCCAGGTATTATAAATAAGAATTTGAAGAAACTCAACGAATAGTTGTTCCTGATTGGGGGGCTCAATAAATGGTAATTGTTTCTGATTCCCGGCCATTTCAAGTTACGAGTATATTTAATACAAGAAATAATAGAATTTGCTATAAAATAACGGTCAGAAACAATGCCATAATTCAAACTTAAAGTAACGGTTTTTCTGAAGATAGAATGACCAAGTTTCCCGTAAAATTTATCTCTAAAACAGATTCATTCATACGAGATCGCTATAGTATTTTAGTCAAACAACATGTGCAGTCACTTGAAGTTTATACAAGTTTAATAAGAAAGAGTAATTCATTCTTTACTAATGATTTGCTCATAATTACTCCTTTTCATGAAAAACATGAAATCGATTCTACTAGTACAAAAATTATGATAAAAATCTAGCGCAAGAGACTAAAAATGTTGCTATTTCAGAAATTAACACTATTTAATATAAAGCCGGGCATCACCCCGGCTTTAAAATTAATTCAAATAATCACATTTACGAAATAAAAATCATGTGATTGGTTCAAAAGTAATGACTAGATTAACAGCTAAGTATAAGTTATATCTGAATAGAACAGATAATGTTTTAAATGAGCCTTTTTGAGTTACGAATGAACTATAATGGATACCTCATTTTAAACTCAGAGATTATATACAAATCAATTTTAATGGTTTGAAGAGCCTGTCTTAATTTTAGAATTAATCACTTCATGCATCATATTTATTATTTTAAAACTTTAACAAAGATTTTTTTAAATAGTAGATAAAAAAAAGTAAATGTCTGTTTTCTATTATTTTGGACTGAAAATAAAGCTGCAAGGCTTGATCAATTCATATTTCAAAAAACAAGAATTTGGTTCGATATAATTATTCATAACTTTTCTTTCTTATAAATTTTACATATTTACCTAAAGATAAATATTTTATTCTTCAATAAGCTTTTATTTTTCTAATAAAATATGCCATTGCTAATACGATTCAGAATTTATGATTTTTTCTTAATTTTTTTACTCAGCATGTTGGATTAAAAAAGTGAAATTTAAGTTTTAAAAGAATCTATAACCTAATTAAATATGAAAAAATGAGTTTTTTAAAAAATAATTTACTTGTAGCCTTTCTCTTTGCCTTAACTGTAAGCTTCAGTTATTCACAAAACAGTTCTAATACGAAGGTTGATTCAAATGAAGACACAAAAGGTAATAAAGGCCTTAATGAGAAGAAGGATTATGATTTGATGATTGGCAATTGTAATTGTATAAGTGTGCAATATCAGGGAGGTAAGCCAGGAGATACTTTAAAATTAAAGTGGAAATGGCGCTATATTTTAGGAGGTAGTGCTGTACAGGATGAAGGATGGTATGGTAATGATTCTATTCAAAATCATTTTACAAGTATAAGAATTTTAAATCCCAAAACTAAAAAATGGCACGTTCCATTTTTTACACCTAATATGCTCACCGATGCACAGGTTTGGATAGGAGGAAGAGTGGGAGAAAAAATTGTTTTAAGTAGAACCCAAGAGACCGAAAAAGGGAGTTTTGAGAGCATTTTAACATTTTCAAATATTTCAGAAAGTGGATTTGACTGGGAAGGTAAAATTTTTATTCCTAGTATTAAAAGGACCGATATTTTTTGGAAAATATGGTGCAAAAAAATAACTGATGAGAGGAAAAAATATTGATTTTCAATTGAGCTAAAAATTTTAATTTGCCCTTATTAAACTTGAAGTTAAATTGTTTTTTCGTCGTAAGACTACAAAAATCAAATACTTAATTAATTCAATCACGAATTAAAATTTAAATACTTGGAAGTATCACAATTCAGTTATTCGAAAACTGCGAAATCTGTTTATCATTGCAGATTAAAAAAGATTTCAACTTCCAAGGTTAGAATTTAAAACAAAATCCTATCCGTTCATTTCGTTTTTTAGTTATCTCAGAACAATCATCTTAAATTTCTTTAAGAAGCACAATACTTTTGCAATATAACTAATTTAAATATATAATTTATGAAATGTAAGTTTTACAATTTATGTTTCTTTTTTGCCATGTTTAGTAGTTTTTTACTAAATGCGCAAGAAAGAACGATAACAGGAACAGTTTCAGATGAAACAGGTCCTTTACCAGGAGTTAGTATAATAATTAAAGGTACTTCTACAGGTACCGAAACAGATTTTGATGGGAATTACTCAATAAATGCAAATACAGGTGATGTGCTTGTATTTAGCTTTGTAGGTATGACTAAACAAGAAAAAACGGTTGGCTTAGCAGATGTTATTAAGGTAACATTAGTAGCTGACAATGTTCTTGAAGAAGTTGTAGTTACGGCATTAGGTATTCAAAGACAAACTCGTGCTCTTGGGTACGGTACTGATGTAATTAAAGGTGAAGATCTTGTAAAATCTAGAGAAAGTAACATCGTAAATGCTTTACAAGGTAAGGTTACTGGTGTTCAAATTACAAACTCGAGTGGTAACGTAGGTGGTTCATCAAAAATTATCATTAGAGGTGTTTCTTCTTTATCTGGAAGAAATAGTCCAATATGGATTGTTGATGGAATTATCATCAATGATTCTCAAACTGCTGGAAATGGTACTAGAATTTCTGGTAATAGAGATTTTGCTAATGGAGCAGCTGTTATCAACCCGGATGATGTTGAATCTATGAATGTTTTAAAAGGAGCAGCAGCAACTGCGTTGTACGGTTCTAGAGCAGCTGGTGGTGCCATTATAGTTACTACTAAAAAAGGTAAAGCTAGTGCTGACGGAAATGCTACAGTTTCTATAAACTCTACCGTTAGAATAGATGATCTATTTAGAATACCTGATTACCAGCAAGAATATGCTATGGGTATCAATGGTACTTATAGTGCAAGTTCTACGGGACTTGACTGGGGACCACGTATTGTTGGTCAAACAGTGCCAAATGCACCTATTACAAATGCACCAGGTGTATTAAGAGCCGTAAAAGACAATGGTATCAACGATTTCTTTAATACAGGTTATACTCATATTAATAACTTTGCAGTAGCTGATGCTACCGAGAAAATGGACTATAGATTAAGTCTTACCTCTTTAAATCAAACTGGAATCTTACCAGGATCTAAATTGAACAGATATACAGCAAGTTTTAATGCTGGAGTAAGACATAATCCTAAATTAGAATCGAGATTTGGTATTTCTTATATCAAATCTAAATCAGAAGGTACAGGTGCTACCGGTGCTAATGACCCTAATATTATTGGTTTAAGTTCTTTTAGTAGTACACTAGATCAAAATTTATTTAAGCCTTGGAAAGATGCAAGTGGTAATCAAATTAACCATGTAGTAGCTGATAACGGGAATTTATCAAATAACCCTCAATGGTTACGTAATGAAAATTCAAATGATCGTAACGATGATCGTGTTATCGCAAATGCTTCGGTAACCTTTAAACCTTTTGAAGGCTTTTCTTTAATAGGAAGAATGGGGATTGATATGGATGATGATAAGAGGTTTATTGAAAATTCCAAAGGAACAATCGCTAGACTTCTAGGAGATTTTGATTCTGATAATTTAAGACGACAAGAAATTACATCTGATATTATTGCTTCGTACACAAGAGATTTAACAGAGGATCTTTCGTTAAATGTATTGGGTGGTTTTCAATATAATTCAAGGTTAGTAGAAAGACAACAAATTCAAGGTAATAATTTATTAATTCCTGAATTATTTAGTCCTGCAAATGCTGCTCAAACGATAGCAATTAGAGATTTTGCTGAATCTAGATTGGTTGGTTTGTACGGTTCAGCAGAATTCGGTTATAAAAACTGGGCAACTTTAACGTTGACTGCCAGAAATGACTGGTCTTCTACATTACCTAAAGAAAATAACTCTTATTTTTATCCTTCAGCTAGTTTAGCATTTGTATTTACAGATGCTTTCGATATTTCTGGTGATTTTATCTCTTATGGTAAATTAAGAGCAAGTTGGGCGCAAGTTGGTAATGACACAGCCCCCTATCAGTTAGATTTTAACTTTTTGCCAGTTACAACTGCAACCGGTCAATATAGTTTAGATAATAACTTTCCTTTTAATGGTGCTCTAGCTTATTCTGCAAACCCAACAATACCTGCGGCAAACTTAGTTCCGGAAGAGCAAACTTCTTATGAGTTTGGTTTGGATCTAAAATTATTTAAAGGAAGAGTAGGTTTAGATGTAGCTTACTTTAAAAACGAAAACAAAGATCAGATTTTAAATGTTGCCATTCCAGAAACTACAGGATTTGGTAATAAGGTATTGAACGTTGGTCAAGTAGATCAAGAAGGTTTTGAAATTGCTTTAGATGCAACTCCTTTAAAAATAGGTGACTTTACCTGGAATACTGCTATTAACTTTTCTAAAGTAGAATCGATAGTTGTTGAACTAACCCCAGAATTAAGCCGTTTTCAAATTGTTTCAGCATTTAATAGTGTTCAGGTAGTCGCTGTTCCTGGTGAACAATTTCAACTATTTGGATTTGATTTCTTAAGAGATCCAGCTTCAGGAAGACCAATTATTGATCCTACTACCGGTAGAAGACAACAGGCAGGTCAGGCTGAAATACTAGGTTCTGTGATGCCAGATTGGACAGGTGGATGGGTGAATAATTTTTCTTATAAAGGTTTTAACTTAACTGCTACTGTTGATGTAAGATGGGGTGGTGTTATGAAATCTTCTACTGTTGAAAATCTCCAGCAAGGTGGATTAGTACAAGAAACTGTTTTTGGTAGAGAAGGAGCATTTATAGATACAGAAGGTGTTTTAGTAGATGGTGCAGGTAATGTTACAGACAATAATGTGCCTTTATTAAATGCGCAAGATTACTGGACGGCGTCATTAGGTGTTGGCTCTGTTGCTACTCCTTGGGTGTATGATGCTACTTATGTTAAGTTACGAGAAGTAGGTCTATCATATACATTACCTTCTAAAATGTTAGATAAAACGTTCATCAAAGGGGCAACTTTTGGTGTTGAAGGAAGAAACTTAGCGTTATTATATTCTAAAGTTCCTCATATTGATCCTGAAGCTAGTTTATTTGGTTCTGGAGCTGATGGCTTTGGTATAGAAAGATCAAATGTACCTTCTACAAGAAGTATTGGTTTTAACGTAAGACTAACATTTTAAATTTAAAAACTAAGAAAAAATGAAAAAAATAAAATTTATAATATTGGCTTCTGTGTTAATGTTTGGTTCATTACAATCTTGTGATAAGGCCTTAGACATCAATACTGATCCATTGGCTGCATCTTCAGCCGATCCTAACGCAGTTTTACCATTTGTCTTTGTGCAAAATTCAACAAGAAAAGTAACAGATTTAGGTACTAGAATTTGTGATGTATCACAATATATTTCGAACACTTTTAACAGCCCAAATAGAGGTAGTGTTGGCTCAACAATAACTGGTAATACATGGGCAATGTATTTTGTACAGGTATTGGGTAATTTATCTTTGGTGAAAGCAGACGCTGCCGCTGCAGGTGAAACCAATAATAATGTGAATGCAATTGCTACCATTTTAATGGCTAGTACATTTTATGAAGCGACAAGTCTTTTTGAAGCTGTTCCTTTTACAGAAGCTTTAAATGGTACTGATTTTCCTAACCCAAAGTTTGATTCTCAACAAGATGTATTAAATGGTGTTGTTGGTATGTATGACGAAGCTATTGCACTTATAGATGCAATACCTGCAACTGGTAATTTTACAATAACACCTGCAAGTGATATGTTCTATGGAGGTAATATAGCTTCATGGAGAATATTAGCCAATTCATTAAAACTGCGTACGTTGATGATGTTAAAAAGTGGTGGAGCAAGCGTAGATGCTCAAATAAACACAGCTTTAGGTCAACCATTAATGGAGAGCAATGATCAGGCAGCTTTTATAAATTATGCTGGTGGTCCTGGTGCCCAAAATGGTATGCATACTATTATTACAGCATTCTTTGGTCCTGATAATGAAAGTCAAGATGTATTTGGTCCTGGAGATCCAATAGATGAGTTATTAAGTGAATCTGGAGATCCTAGATGGGATTTATGGGTAGCTAGAAATACTTTAGATCCTCCTGGCAATGATCTTTTTCCAGATCCTGAAACTTCTGTTCTAAGCAATAATATTATTAGAGGTACTTTACCTGATATGCTAATGATGCCTGCTGAAATTGATCAGTATAAAGCGCAGTTGGCTTTAGAAGGTGTTGCAGCTGCCGGTGATGCCCAAACTAATTATAAAAATGGTATAACAAATGCTATTAAATGGTGGGGACAAGATATACCTGGTATTATTAATACAGTTTCAACAGCTAATATTGATGCTTATGTAAATAGTTTATCAGCTCCAACCATGAATGATGTATATGAGCAACAATATTTAGCAGCATTTTTACAACCTGTAATGGCTTGGAATATATGGAGAATTAATAAAGTTCCCGTTTTGAGCCCTCCGGCCAATTCAACAATTGGAACTGTATTAAGAAGATTTGTTTATCCTCCAGATGAGATAGCTGCAAATCCTAATACACCTGCAGATAAGCCAACTGCAACACCTATGTGGTTTGAAAACTAAAAAACGAATTAAGATGAAAAAATTAATATATATATTATTTGCATCAGTTATGATTTTAACTGGATGCTCTGAAGATTTTGAATTGAATGATAATGATCAAGATCTTAATGTTCAATTACTAGATGGCAAATATGTTGCTTTTTCAGCAGATGGTGCCAACACTACTATTGATCCTGAAGATGTTAAAGAAGGAGAATCGGTTAATTTGAATGTAGAAATACCAACAGGAACAACTTCTGATGTTACGGTTAATTTTACCTTTGGTGGTACCGCCGTTTATGGAACGGATTTTACAGTTCCCGGAGGTACTAGTGCTGGAGGTAGTGTAGTTATAGTACCAGATGATGGTGGTGGAACTGCTAATATTATCGATAATGCCGATATTGTAGTGACTTTTTTAACGGATGACAATCAAGATGGTAACAAAACATTAGAAGTGATCCTTGCGAGTGCTTCAAATGCGGAAGGTGCAGTTCTTGTTGGAAGAGGTGGAACAGATATATTAAAATCTCAAACTGTAAATATTGCAGACGTAGATTGTGGAGCTGTTGCCGGACTTTATAATGTTGCAGGTACTGTTATAGTAGATGATTTTGGTTCAGGTCCTTATGCTTATGATGACAGAATAGCATTAGCGGATTGTTCTGTAGAAGGAGAATATTCAATCTCCGATATTACAGGTGGTCTATATACCAACGATTACGCTACGGCGTATGGTGTTGGTCCAGCTGGAGCAGTAATTGAATTTGATTCAGCTGTTGACGGTCCAGTTACATGGAGCGGCGTTTCTGACCAATTTGGAGGAAATGTTCTTGAAGACCCTGCGTCTGGAACAGCAAGTAATTATAATGCTACAACAGGAATTATAACTATTTACTGGACAGCTACTGCTTATGGCGAACGTGGAATTACTGAATATACAGTGATGCCTTAAAGCCAATAAATTTAGTATTGTTGATAATATTATTTTAATTAACAATAATAACATTCAATGTTTAAGACCTTTGTATAGTTTATACAAAGGTCTTATTTTTTAAATCAACATTATTTATTTTGTTCATCTAAGTACTTGAGAATTGAGGAGATAGATGAATCAACATTGTTTGTATAATCCTCTATATTTGGCTCCGCACCAATTTCCGGAGCAATCCACCATCTACTATCGTTTGAATTAAACCCTCCTTGCCAATAATTATTTGAAGCACTAGCAAACATACCACTATAAGGTAACTCCATCATATTCCCTTCGGCAATAAAATTAGGACGTGTTCCGGTTGGTTCTCCAACAAAAATTGCTTCAGACCACTTGTCAAGCACTGCAATGGGAGGCATAGTAGCTGAAAAAGTATTCCTGCCAATAATAATAAATAGCTTGTTTGGCATATTATAATCAGATTTAAGAATTCTTTTAACCAACTCTTGAGCAACATTTGCATTACCCCCATTATTTAGTCTTACGTCTAAGACAATAGCTCTTGCTCCTTTTTTATTTGCCACATTTAAGAATCTAGCAGTAAATTCTTCCATAGTTTCATTTTCCATATCTCTAATATTATTAATCTGGATATAGGTTAAATTTTCTTCGGACATATGCTCTAGCCAAAATGTTGTGTTAGTTTTCTTTAGGTACAGTGGGGTCGGATTTAAGGAACTAGAGTTCATATTTATCCAATTTTCAGGAGCAGCACTTTTCATAACTGTTTCATTCATAATTTCATTTGGATATACCTTTTGTGATATTAATTCTCCATTTTTATTTTTAAGAGTTAATTCAATATATTCTTCAGAGTTAATAAGATCTTTGGCAAACAATAACTCAGGAATTCTTAAAAACCAAGGTGTTTGCCACTTGAATTGAAAATCATTGTCCAAACCGACAATAGGATTATTATATAATTCCTCTTCAATTTCACTTAATTCTCTCCCTCCAATTGCTACCACTTCTTTACCAACAAGAGAGGCGTAATTTTTGTTTGCAGCTCTAATCATAAGTGCATCGCTAAAATAATAGTACTCTAATGGTATAACATGGTATTTGACTTCTAGTTTAGAACCAAATAATGGTGAAACATAACTATGGCCATCCATCGCCAATGCGCCTATTTCGGCAAGTCTAATCATTATTTTATTATCGCTTAAAATTGGGATATCATTATATAGTTTTTGAATGGAAGTCTCCCAATTTTCCTTACTTGTGTAATGAAAAATATCATAATGTGATTTTTCCATTCTATTCTTTAAAAAATGTAGTTCATCTCTCCATGCAGAAATTCTATTGTCATAGTTATCTTTCGGAATACCTAAAAGGGTTTTAAATTTTTGATGTGAAAAAAATTTCTCAAAGTCTTTTTGTTTTTTAGCCACCTCAATGTAAGATGCGGCATAATCTAGTGTTTCTGATAAATAACCATAACACTTATCTGCATTACCTAACCTTCCTTCAATCCTAGCTAAATAGTATAATGCATAACCGTTATTAGTTGAAACACCATTTTTCAATGCCAGTTGAAAGTGTTCTTTCGACTTATCATAATTTTCTAACATAAAATTAGCTCTGCCAATTCTATAATGAAAGTCCCCATTATATTGAGAATTTTCTACTAGTGCAGAGTAAAATTTATTTACATTTGCCCAATTTTTTAGGCTATAAGCTTCTTTTGCTCTTTCAAGGGTTGTCATTGACTGTGATTTTGTTGCTTGCCTGCAACTTAAGGCTAAAAATAAAGTTAATGCTACCAGAATTTGTTTGCATATTTTCATAATTTTTAAGATTAAATTTTGGTCAAAATAAGAACAAAAAATAATGCTGATCGACCTAACGTGTAGTTTGGGACTAATTTTTAAAAGATTTTTTATATTGAGAAGGAGTTAAACCTGTATATTCCTTGAAAATTCTATTAAATGCTGATTTGCTATTAAAGCCGGATTCTAATGCTATCCCATACAGCGTTTTACTTGAGTCATTTATATTTTTTTTAATCTCCTTGATTCTATATTCATTAATAAATTGGTGAAAATTTATTCCGTTTAATTCGTTTATAACTTGTGATAAATGATTCGGTAAAGTATCAATTAAATCAGAAAGGTCATTTAAGGTTAATTCTGGATTTAGGTAGGGTTTCTTTTCCTTCATTACATCAATAAGTCGATGAAGAATTTTCTTTTTTTCTGATTTACTTAATGTTGAACTAGAATACTTAGTATTCTTTATGGGAACTATTATTTCTGGGACACCAAATAACGAAAAAGTATATAGAAAGAGAGAAAAAGCAATTAACACGGCTGCCCCCAGATCTGTTTCAATCCAAACGGGGATTTCAAAATATTGTAATGTAAAACTAATATAAATTATGCTACTTAAAATGATTTGAAAAATGATTAATTTACTTAAAAAGTGTAAATTAAAAACACTTTTTGGCTTTCTTGTTTTTGTATTGATTGCTTTAATTATTAACAACCAACTTAAAAATAAGTAAGTAATTGAGTGAATTCCTTTAAACCAACTAAATAGAGCTATTTCAATCGGAATGTTTCCTTCTGATCTCCACTTAATATAATTTATTTTATATTCGTTTGGTTCTAAATAAAAAGGAAGAAAGAGAATACAAAAAACAAAAAAAGGAACAAAATGGATTAAATCTTTTTTAGAAAATGCAAAATTTGGTTTTACAATTGAAAATGTGTAAAACCAAATTAATGGACCTAGAAGTAGAGGTACGGTTTCTCCAATGCGATAAGTGAATATTAATTTTTCTTCATCAAATGCGTAATTAAGCCATTCAAGAAAAAGCAGTAAGCTGTAACAAAATAATATAAATGCCAATAGTCTTAAAGGTAAATTTCTCTTACCCGTTAAAAAAAACAGGGATATAATTAAAAAAATACCCTGTACTAAACCTATACTCAAGATAATAAACCAAATCATTTATTCTGATTATAATTATGCTTCATTTCTATTTTTGCTACAATAGAGACAAAATAATCAATTCTGATTTAAAAAGTAATAATTTCAATGAATAGAATAGCAACAAATGATTTTCATTTAATTAATAAAGTAAAATGTAGACGTCCAAAGAAATGAATTTGACATTAATGAAGTATAATTTGAAGATTGTTCAAAAACGTAACTTTTATTATCTAGAAACTTTTATCTATGGTTAAGTTAAATTTTTAAAAAAGCACTTAAAATGTAACGTTATTTGTTGGTTAAATTAAAATTAAAAGCACCTTCTTTTATTTTGCCATCATTTTGCCTGATTGCCACCCAAGCAGTTAGTATAGATTCTTCACGCTTAAAGGTTAAACCATCGAACCAAGCTGTTTGATCTTCTATCCTTATTAAAGGGAAATCTACTGTTTTATCTTTTTCTTCCCAACCAATAAAATCTGGGCTAAAATGCTTAATTCTTAAAATTAAACTTCCATTTTTCTCAACAATTTGACAAAATTCATAGAATACAACCTTATTATTTTTATTCATTTGAAACATTCCAATCATAACTTTTGCTTTTGGCTTGCTCCAGATTTCTCTTGCAACACCGCCCATTCCCTCACCAAACCATGAGCCTGCTAACCATTCTATTTTTTCAATACCAATTTTTTGCTGATTATCAATATGCTCTAATCGTAAAGTGTGTTCAGTATGCTTTTTTTGAGCAAAACTGTACACACTTACAAGGAAAATTAAAATTCTTAATATTTGAAATTTCATATAGTCTAATTTTTCTATTTGATCATAAGCAAGAGATTTTTCAATAAATATTTACCAATGGTTCATCAGAAGAATGACTTCTTTATTGAAAGATTCAATGAGGAATATAGGATTTTTTAAAGTATTATTTACTCTGTATAATTATTACGAACATAAATTAGCAATAGACATTGTGAGAATAGAAAATATTATAAACGAATAAGCGATGAGCCTAGGTTAATAGATATCATGATTGAGTGCATAGTATTCTTCTTGAGATATATTTCAATAAGATGAAAATACAGCAATAGTGATTTTGTTTAAATGATTATTTTCAATATGCGCTTTATTCCAATTGAAGATAACTGAATGAAACTTGAAATTAAGTACAGAATAATTATCTAATACAAATTCAAATTTTGAAATTTATACTTTACATTATTATTTTTAGCAATTTTTTTATGAAGATATTTTTATTTTACTCTTTAATATTTTTGATATCGTCTTGTTCGATAACGAATATGAGCGAAGTTGATGATGAAAATATTAATTCACAAACAAATTTTGTAAAATCTAATAAATTCTTAATTAAGAATATAAACATTATTCCACTATCTGGCCCAGAAGAAATTATTTATAATCAAGATTTGTATATCGAAAATAACACGATCGTTGAAATCAATTCTAATATAAATATTAATGCTGTAGATATTAACATTATTGAAGGTAACGATAAATATATTATTCCTGCATTTTTTGATATGCATACGCATGCTATAGAGGAAAATGATTTCTTTCTTTACATCGCTAACGGAGTTTCAACAATACGGCATATGTGGGGAAATGAAGAATTATTAAGAGTTAGAGAACGTCAAATTCATTTTGATTTTATTGGACCAAGAATGTTTTTATCCAGTCCAGGATTTGAGGAACCTCCAAGCTATTGGCCAAACACAATTTTGGTTGAAGATTCAAAGAACATACCGAATCAAATTTCTGATGCTAAGTCACTTGGCTATGATTTCATAAAGATTTATGAAAACCTATCTTTAAACAATTACCTTAAAATTGTAGATGCTGCAAATCAGCAAAATTTAGAGTTGGTAGGACACCTGCCAAGTAATGTTGTGTTGGATTCAGTTCTTCGTAGAAATCTTCAAAAATCAATTGCCCATGTTGATCAATATTTAGAGCTTATAGGTGAGAATGGTACCAATATTAAGACTCCTTCCACTTATAAAATTAATTACCAAAAACTAGAGAATTACGCTGAATTAACAGCAGCTTCAGAAGTCTGGAATTGCCCAACATTAACTATTACAACCAGACATTCTGGTCAAGCTCAGACACTTCAAAACAATCCGAATTTGCAATACGTTTCCCCCCGAATGCGAGAATGGTTTACGTATCCCAATGCAAGCTTGAACAACTGGGATGCAGAAAATTATACGTTGCATAAGATGAAATTAATAAAAGCATTGCACAATGCAGGTGCAAAATTAATATTGGGTACGGATACAGGTTTAAGATTTATACTTCCTGGGTTTTCTGTTCACGAAGAATTAAAATATTTTGTTGATGCTGAAATCTCCGAAATTGAATCTTTGAAAATAGCCTCTTTGAATTGTGCAGAGTTTTTAAATTTAAATCAAGGTAGTATTGAATTAGGAAAGGATGCAGAACTAATAATTTTAGATGCAAACCCTCGTGAAAATATTCTAAATTCTACTAAAATTGAAGGCGTGATGACCAATGGAATTTGGCTGTCAAAAGAATATATAGATATTAAATTAGAAAAAATTAAGAATAGTTATTGATAATAGAGTTATATTAAAGTTCAAAAAAATTAGTCCAAGTGCATACATTAGATTGATTATAATTATTTTTTGTTTTTTTTTGACCAAAGTTTAATTTTAAAAATGTAAAATATTACAAACAAATATATAACTGTATTGACTTTTTTTTAGTACTATTAATTGGTGGTGTTAATACATTATTTTAATAAAAGAAAAATTATAATGGAAATCAAATTTTGGACACTTCTTTTTCTGCTTATTTCGTCTCAAGGATTTTTCTTAGGACTGCTTCTTTTCTTAAAGAAACAAGGAAATAAGCAATCAAATTTTTTTCTTGGATTGTTTATAATATTATTTTCATTAATTGTTTTGTTCTGGGTGGGGTATTGGAATGATTTCGCGTACAAATATCTACACTTTAACTTTTTGTATAATCCGTTGCCCCTACTTCTAGGGCCATTTTTTATGTTTTATGTTAGAAGCTTTTATAAATCTTTTTCAAAAAATCAGCTTGTACATTTGACACCATTTTTATTGATGATCGTTTATTTTTTCCCTTTTTATATTTTATCAGGATCTGAAAAATTCAATCTTTATAAATATGGGTCATTCGAAGATGTGCTTTTAGGATTCAATTTTATCAAGGGTTTTTTACCTGCTGTAAGCTCAATTTCATTATTATTTTATGCCTTATATTGTTATAGACTCTTAAGAATGAAAAAAAAGTTAAATATACTTGATGAGATTTCAGAGAAAATATTAAAATCATCGATACTTTTTTACAACGCAGTTGTTTTCTTTTCGGTTGTCTTCTCGCTAATTCAAATTGTATCAAAAGGTTCATGGTCTATATATTTAGATTATATTCTTGGCATTTTAATGGGTGTTTTTGTTTATCTACAAGGATATTTAAGAATTAACGAAGGGGTGTTTATTAAAAATTTAGAAAAATCGGTTTTCAATAAATACATAAGGTCGGGACTTAATCCGGATGATGTTCAGAAATTTATAAAAATAATAATTGATTACATCGAAACAAGTAAGCCCTATTTAAAAGAAGATTATAAACTTCAAGACCTATCCTTTGACACTCAAATTCCCGCACACCACATCTCTGAGTTACTAAATAAATATCATGAATCTAATTTTTCGGAACTTATAAATAAATACAGGGTTGAAGAAGCAAAGAAATTGCTTGCTCAACGGGAAAATCAGTTACTTAAAGTGTCCTCAATTGGATATGATGTTGGGTTTAATTCGAGAACAGCTTTTTACTTTTGGTTTAAAAAAATCACCGGTTATACCCCCGCAGCTTATCAAAAAAAAATTATTGAATTCTGAGAATTGGCTAACCCTTTTATTATAATATATATAATGATTTAGTAAAAAAATAATTTAAAAAAAACTTATGAAAGCAAAGATATTATTAATTTTTTTTATTGGAATTGCCCTTACGCAAATTTGTATAGCACAAAATCATTTAATAAACCGAGACGCTAGTTATTATGATCATTGGTTAGGTGAATGGTTCAAAGAAGTTAATGGGAAAGTTGATGAGCTGCCAAGTTTTATGGTAACTCAAGGTTTGTACAAAGGGTCATTTGAAGAAACTTGGATCGGAGCAGGTGGAAGCTTCTCAAAAGCATGGAGGGCTTGGGATAATAGAACGAAAAAGTGGGATTTTGCATGGATGTCATCTGATGGTTTATTTCAGATTTGGATAGGTAAGAAAGTTAATGGTATTTGGTACATGTATAAGACATTTATACTTGAAAATGGTGAAGAAGTTTTATCACGTCAGGCGTTTATTCCTCAAAGTAGTTCTATATTAATTAGGACAAGTGAGCACTCCAAAGACAATGGAAAAACATGGAAATTGAGATTTAAAGAAAAATATATAAAACGAAAATAAAAATTAAAATAGTTTTAAGCATGAGTACTAATATTATTCGGCAAACTACATTTGAAAGAAATGCAAGTATCTCAATGAGTAATCAAAAGATAGTTTTTGAATTAAATAGAAATGGCAGTTTCTCTGGACTTTATCTTGTTAAAATTGATGGAACTCCATTAAGTAGATTGACAAACAAACAATTCAGTTATAGAAGGTCCTCCTCAATACAGATTGTTAGAAGCAATTCGCTGATGCAAACATTTAAAATCTGGAGACTGAAAAGAGTATAAAAAAATGAATTTAAGAAAAGAAATGACTATTGAAAATCAGAAATTCACATAACATGGGAGATAATTAAATAAAATAACATGAAATCTAAATCTTTAAAAATCATTTTCATATTGTTAATAATTGTAGCATTTAAATCTTACTCGCAAGAAAGTGAATTAATTTCAGGCTACTTGGAGGTGCTTCATAAAAAAGACCAAGAACCTGTAAAATTTGTGAATAATTTGTTAGATGGTTTTGATTTACTTGTTTTTGATGATGCTCTTCATTTGGCTAAAGAGCCTTTTGATTTTTATCAGAAATTAATAAAAGATCATTTGTTCAGGAGTAGGATCAGATATATATTCATTGAAGTGTTTTCTATCACTTCCCAACCCTTCATTGATGAATATTTAAATAATTCAGTTAGAGATAGTACAATTTTATTACCTGTCTTCCAAAATGACTATAGTGGCTATGGGTGGCGTTATAAAACATACCTTGATTTATTAGGTTCAGTTTGGGAAATAAACTCTCAACTTTCAGAATCAGAAAAAATTCAGGTGGTATGCGTAAATCAACCTATTTACTGGGAGGGAATACAAACTCGAAAAGATTATGATCTTTTTCAACAATCGTTAGTAGGTAGAGATTACTTTATGTATAAAATAATCTCTCAAACTTTAGATAATTTTAAAAGCGGTGAGAAAGGAGTATTTTTTACTAATACGAGGCATGCATATAAAGGGATAAAAAACTCTAATGGTGAATTTTACTGGGACACAGGTACATTTTTAAATCAATGGCATCCAAAAAAATCTTACTCAATACGTTTACATAATGTAAATCTTTCTATTCAATCAAGGTCGGATAGTTCTTCCAATTCATCAACAGAAGGGTTGGACAGGATTTCTTATCGTTGGATAAGAATGGAAAATGGATTATGGGATAAAACCTTTAAGGCAAACGGTGATGTACCTGTAGCAATTTCATTAGAAAATAATATTTTTGGAAAATCACCTTATGTTGGCAATTATATGTTGAATATAGCAGATAACCAAACTATGTATGACGCTTATGATGGTCTTATTTTTTTAGCACCATTAGAGAAATTACATTTTTCAGCAAAAGTTGACTTCATTTATACAGATACATTCGTTCAAGAATTGAAAAGAAGAATATTGTTGCTAAAAGAAGATCGGTTATCTGAATTTTTGTTTAAAAATGGAGCTGATTCACTTGACGATTTTATAAGAGAATTGGTTATATATCAAGAACCGAAGAAAAATAAGTTTGTTCCAAAAAAATAAATTAACTGCTTCTAATGTATTTAGAAATGAGGAAATAGGTTGTTAAGAGGATGATCTTGATGTAATTTCTAACTTCATTAAGAGGAAAATTTGAGAATACGGTAAAAGTTGAGCTGAAAATCGCACAAATCATACATGAACACGTCGGGCACAATTTAAAATCAAGATTATGAAAAACATATTATTTTTTTTAACCTGTATTGTATTACTATCATGCAAATTTGAATCAAAGAATAAAAAAACCTTTAATCAGAATGAACAAAAAATTGAGAACTTAAATTTTGAGGTTTATGGAATCCAAATTAATGTAACGGATATTGAAGAAGCCTTAGATTTTTATTCTGGTAAGATTAGATTTTCGATAAAATCCCAAACAGAGGACCATGCTGAATTACAAAATGATGGAATAAAGTTTCTATTAAATAAGGTAACTGGGATACGAAAAAATAGTTTTCCTAAAGAAACGCGCACTAGTCTCGTTCTTCATACTAATAATTTAGACAGTCTAATGATAAGTTTCAAAAACAAAGGAATTCGATTTGTTGAAGGAAAAACCGAAAATGGTGTTGGTTATGGGTCTATATGCGAAGATCCCTTTGGGAATAAAATTGCCCTCATGGAGCAGTCAAAGTATCCAGTTCCACTTTTTAAAGAGCCTAAAATTTACAATGTAGGTTATTCTATGAATGACCTTGAAAATGCCAAACAATTCTATTGTAGAAAATTAGGGTTTTATGTTCGAACAACAGAATATTTGCCAGCCTTACCACTTGGTCATCAAGACAGTACTTTTGCATTTATGTTGCACAAAAAGAATGTTACAGAAGCAAAATATTATCCTGATGAAACACAGACACTACTTGTTTTTAGTACCAAGAATATTAACTCCGCAATAAGTTTACTTCAAAAAAAAGGAGTAATTGTAAATATGGAAATAGAACCACCAAATAAAAATCAGAAACTTTATTTTATAACCGACCCCTTCGGAAACATATCTAAACTTGTTGAAGATGATATAGAAACTGTGAGTAACAAAAAATAAACACCATTAAAACAGATGTTTATTCAAACCCTAGGGAAAAATTAAGTGAACTGTAACAAACATGAAATTCTATTATCTATAAATAAAACTCATTATGAATTCTTTTAAAATACTTCGATCAATCTTTTTTATTTTCATTTGTAATTTTACTTTCTCACAAACTAATGTAGATAAAGAGAAAATAAGTCAATTAGTAGACGAATATCTTGCACCATTTGAAAAACATGACCTGTTTAACGGATCGGTGTTAATTATGAAAGGAGATAAAGTTGTTGTTAACAAAGGATATGGGTATGCTAATTATGAACATAAAGTTGAGAATGCGCCAAATACAAGATTCAGAATAGCTTCTATTTCAAAAATATTTACAAAACTTTCTATCATTCAATTAATTGAAAATAACCTGCTAAGTTTGGACGACAACTTATCAAAGTTTATCTCAGACTACCCGAATGGAAAAAAAATAACTGTCCAACATCTTCTTAATCATTCTTCAGGTATTCCCCATTTGAATGACTTTAATAATTATGATAGAATTGCCAAAGAGCACTACACAGTTTCTGAAGTTATTGAGCTTTTTAAAAATAAACCCCTTGATTTTGAACCAGGAACAAAAGAAACCTATTCTAATTCAGGCTATGTTCTATTGGTTTATATAATAGAAAAGCTATCTGGATTAAATTATGATAATTACCTAAACAAAAATATTTTCCAGCCAGCTGGCATGGAAAATTCTGGCCATGATTCTGGTGTAGAAATTATTCACCATTTAGCAAATGGTTATATGATGAATTTAAGAGGTAAAGGATTACAAAAACCGCTATATTATGATCCGTCCATTAAAATAGGAGGAGGGTCCTTATATTCCACTACGCAAGACCTTTATGCCTTTCAAAGGGCATATGGAGAAGGTAAACTAAGTCAATCGACCAAACCTTTATACAATCAAGGTACTTATGGTAAATCTCCAGGATACAGTGCTTCAATTTGGGGATTTGAAGATATTTTCATAATCATTTTAAGCAACAATTACAGCACCCCTATAAAACAAGTAGCTTTGGATTTAATGAATTTAATGCGTGGTAAAGATTACAAAGTCATTGAAATAAACGAAGACAAGACGGCAAATAGGGAGAAGATGTTTGAGTATGAAGGTAATTTTAAAATCGATGATGATATCGAAACAATTGAAAAAGTTAATGATGTATTGATTGAGTACGAAAATGGTGACAAGTGGCGCGGATGCAGATTAATTCCTCTGGGAGGTGATGCCTTTTTTGATACTTGTTACCTTGAAAAACTTACATTTTTAAGAGAAAAAGAAACGAATGTCATTACTGGATTCGTTTGGCAAAGCGGCGATAAAACTATTCGTATTAGTGAAATTACAGAAAAATAAAAGTACCAATTAATCAATATAATATCCAAAACATTGTGATTTTTTAAAAAATGAGAATTTTTGAACTCATAGTGAACAGAAAATGAAAAGATATTTTATATTATGCTTTGGCGTATTATTTAGTTTGACAAACTATGCTCAAAATAGTTCAATTACAGCTACTGTAATTGACAACAATAAAAACCCTATTACTGCTGTAAACATTCAATTATTTAAAGCTCAAGATGTCAATATTTCGATACGTGGAACAACGTCCAATAATCTAGGAAAGTTCACTCTTAATAATCTACCTTCTGGAAACTATATTTTGGAGTTTAGTCATATTAATTATGAATTTTATTCTAAGCAAGTTTCAATTATAAAGAATAAACAGAAAGATTTAAGATTCATTATTTTACAAGAACAATTACAAAAATTAGATGAAATTATAATTTCAGGAAAAAAAATAGCCGTTACCCAAACTGCCGACAGGATTACTGTAAATGTAGCTCAAAATATTGTGGGTTCTGGTGGAACAGCGGTCGATGTATTAAAGCAACTTTCTACTGTAAAAATCACTTCAGATGGCGTTGTAAGCATTAAAGGAAAGAGTGATATTCAAATCTTAATTGATGGAAAACCTTCCGGATTTGCCGCGCTTCAAGGTCAACGGTTTTTAAGCCAACTGGATTTAAGTACTATTGATAAAATTGTGGTGATAAGCAATCCTTCGGCTATTAAGTCGGGAAGCGGCGCTGGTGGAATCATTAATGTCATCAGAAAAAAGAATATTAAATCTGGTTTTAATGGCAGTATAAATATTGGTTTTGGTAGTGATGAATGGTATCATTTTTCACCGCAAATTAGTTATAGAACAGGTGCTTTTAATTTGTTCTCTAACTACACATATCGCCGTAGAAAACGTTTAAACTCTAATGGTACATTTAAAGAACAGCAACAAGATGGTAGTGTACAAATAATTGATGAAAATCAGAGCGGAAAGCGAATTGATAAACGAAATAACTTTGAATTTGGTTTAGATTACTATCTTACAGAAACTAAGTATTTTACAATTTCGGGAAACTATAGAAACAGAGATAAAACAAACTTACAAGGAAGACAAACTATTGTAAGCGAATCTAATGTTACCACTGAATCAAGAACGGGCGACATAAGCGAACCTGAAACTAACGAAGGTTGGGGTGCAACCGCACAATATAAATCCACTGTCGAAAACGAAAAAAAACTAAATGTTTTATTAGATTATGTGCATTCGGTTGAAGATGAAGACATATTTAGAGAGGAAATTGTGTCCTCTGGAGGTTCAGATTTTCTTGATGGAATTCAAAGTTTTTATATAGACATAAATGACCAATATTTGATGGATATAGAAAATGAGATTTCACTTAATGAAAATACCAAATTTATATTTGGAGCACAAGCAGTTTTTAGAAAAATCAGTCAAACTTTTAATGTCTCTGAATTTAACAACAGCATTAATACATATGAAAATATTCCTGACTCCGATGATGAATTTAATTATGAAGATTTTATAACATCTATATATTCGCAAATAGGGATAGACCAAAACAAATGGTCTTATGAAGCTGCGATTAGGTTAGAGTTATTAAATAACAAATACAATTCTGAAAGTAACAACAAGGTCTTCAGAGATAGTTATTTCAAGTTCTTTCCAAGTCTCAAACTCACGCATGACTTTACTAATATAACCAATATGGTTTTTTCTTTTAAAAAGGGGATTAACCGCCCATCACCAAATCGATTGAATCCGTTTCCAAGTGTATCCAATGCCTTCAATGTTTCTGTTGGCAACCCAGAACTAGATCCAGAGGTATTTTACAATATTGAAACCGGACTCAGTTCAAAAATTAAAGAAGTATCTATAACTGCTGGTCTATTTTTCACATTGTACAAGGATTTAATTCAGCAAATTACTGAGTTGAGAGATGCCAATATTACCTTTAGAGTCCCAATCAATATCAACAATGCGTATCATTATGGTGCCGATTTTAGTTTACAGAAAAACATAACCAAATGGTGGAATCAACAATTAGGTGGAGTATTGTATAATAGAATATATAAGGATGATATTATTGAGGGGACCGAACAAATTGCCTTTAGCGTAAAGAGTACGACCAGATTAAGTTTTACAAAACAATTAGAAACACAAATTTTTGGTAGCTATAACGCACCTGAAAATATACCTCAAGGAACAATGGAATCGCTTTTCTACATAGATATTGGCATTGAATATAAATTTTTAAAAAATAAAGCAAAACTATCAATTACAGGAACAGACATTTTTAACACACTTGAGGAAGTACTAACTTTATTAAATGATGGATTAATATCTAGGATTGACCAAAAAATAAATACACAGAGAGTATATATAACTTTTAATTATAAGTTTTAAAACGCTAATATTCCACAAAGAACAACATTTTATATGTTTTCGAAAAGATGAAGAATGAATATACCTATTACGCATAATTATCGATAATAGGTATTAATTGGTCTATTTAGACTAACGAATAGAAAAAATACTAAAATAATGAGAATAATTTTCGCAATAATCTTCTTGTTAATTCACAACTTACTATTTGGTAGCAGACAAAGCGAATACATTTTAAATATTAATAAAGAAGATCTATACAAAGTGACCGTTAAGGCAAAATTTAACAGTGAAGCTGATATGCTCTCAATACATCCTGCTTGTTCAAGTTACAGTTACACAAAGGGATATTCAACATTCATCAAACCATTGAGTGAAAATTGTTCATATTCCAGTACAGTATATTATGACTCAATAATTTATATAACTAAAAATTAAAAAAATGAAAACTCAAATTGTAATTTTATTCTCCTTACTTGCTTTAGTTTCTTGCAACCGCAATCAGATAAATAATAATATAAGTAATCTAAATCCAATTCAGGAATCTGATATTATTGCTGTATATACTGATGGGTATACTGAACTTATAGAATTTAAAAAAGAATACGATAAAATTTTTATGGAACCTGCTTTTCAAAAAGGTTTGTATGTGATTGATATTTCAAATCAAGATAGTATTATTTCTACAGAGTTATTTTCAGGCGATAAAAATCTTATAAGTGTAAAGAAAAACAAAAAAGGAGTTGTAATGGAGTTAATTTATAACAAAAAAAAATTAAAAAGAAAAACATCGAATGAACTTTCATTTATCGAAAAATTGATTTCTTCTGATGGAAAATTTGACTCAGATTTTCATAAAGAACTTAATGAAGAAAGGCAACTCAAAGATCTCTATACCCATGGAGAGTATATTTTAAATAATATGCCTTCAAAAACAAATGTAGCTAAAAACATATTTAAATTTTATACTAATTCTAAACCAAATGACCCAAAAGGGTTTTATAATTTGGGGAGAGCGTATTTAATTCTAGGAAATCGCAAATTGACTGAAGAGTATTTTAAAATCGCATTAACATTAGGTACCAACAAAAATGCTGAAATGTTTGAATATTTATCAATTATCAAGAATGAAATAAGTACTCAAGAAAACTTAAATTTAGACTTAGAGAAATTATTTTCAGCACCAGATTCAGTTGAAATTGATGAAATAAGGAAACAATGGTCGACTAAAAAACTTGATATAAAAGATTATATAGTAGAACTAGATACCATCTATTCAAATAAGAATTTTAAAGGAAGTATTAAAATATTATCATATAAATTAAACGGAAAAAAAAATTATGGCGCAATCTATATCCCCGACACGTTTCCAGACGTCAAGCTTCCTGCAATTGTTGAGGCAAAAGGAATTAATTGGAGATATTCAGGCCTGAATTTATCTTACAGACCTAAACTGTCTGGGTGCTTAGATGATTACGCTAATAAGTTTATTTATATAGTACCATCAATAAGAGGTGAAGTCATGAGGTTTAAAAAATATAATTTTGTTAGTGATGGTTTACCAAATGAGAGTTGGTCAGGAGCCGTTGACGATTACCTTGCTTTTTTTAATGTTGCATCAAATTATCTAGGAAATAAGCTTGATGAACAAAAAATTGTAGCCTTTGGTGATAGCAGAGGAGGCACCACAGCAATGCTTGCAGCTATACGCAATAAAAAATTTACGGCAGTTATAAACTGGGCTGGACCTACAGATTGGGTTTCTCTCATGGGTGGATTTGACGGCATTACTCTAAAAGAGCATGTTATTATTGGTTTAAATAATAAGATTTCTCCGAATAGTGGAACTCCAGGTCAATTTATTGACTGGAATTTTTACAAAGATTCTAATATTGACCAGGATGAATTTAGAATTAGAATATTATCTAATTCCCCACTATATTTTCTAGATGCATTACCAAGTACTATCCTGTCTCACTACGGAAAAGAAGATCTGCAAGTTCATGTGAGAAATGGGTATGAACTTCAGAAAAAGTTAAAAAATGTAGATAAAGAAAAGTTTGCTCAAGCACTATTTTATTTCCACGAGAATGTTGGACATGATTTGAATTACATAGAAGCTTTAGCCGAAACAAAAAAATTCTTGATAAATCATTACAGTGAATAAATAAGAAATAACTCTTACTATGAAATATTATACTTTAGTTTCAATTTTTTGGGTAATATTATCGTGTAAAGCTCAAAAGAAAGATATAGACTTAATAGCAGAATATAATCTAACAATAAGTGATGCAAATCATTATGAGGTAATTATAGATGTAATTTTTTTTAAAGAAATAGACACATTATTCGTTCATCCAGCATGCCCTAACTACGATTACCCAAACGGCTGGTCAACTTTCATTAAACCACAAAATAATCGATTAAATTATATTGATAGCAATAAATGGGTTTTGAAAAATTCTCAAAAAATAACGTATAAGGTGGATTTGTCCTTTGTACAAAAAAACTGGGATGTTGGAAACGAACAAGCAGGTATCTTTATAGATGACGCGATGTTTCTTGTGACAAGAGCATTATTTCTTACACCAAAAATTGAAGGGAATTTTAAAGTAAATTTTAATTTACCTAAAGGACTATCTGTTTCTACTCCTTGGAAAAAAATTGAAAACAATAACTTTTTAATTGAATCCTTAAAATCTTTAAATAACAATACATTGATTTGGGGTAAGTATGAAACTATAAAGATTAAGAGAAATAATTTCACACTTGATATTGTTTTCCTCAACAAAACTGACCTTAGTTTAATAGAAAATGACTTTTCCAAAATATTAGAAAATTATTTTAATATTTTTCCTGAGACTCCTGATTCTAATTATTTAATAACGGCATTTTTAGCAAATGAAAATGATGGAGAAGCATATACTAATAGTAATGCATTTACATTTAAAATTAAACCATCTCTGCAAAACAAAGCAGTTTGGGCTAATCAATTTGCTCATGAGCTATTTCATTTTTGGAATGGACGAATAATCAACGGTCCAAATAGAAAAATGAGACAATGGTTTTCTGAAGGATTTACAGAATATTTTGCGAACCTTGCGCTAGTACGTTCTCGTACGATTTCTGAAAATGAATTTTATAGAATGATAGAAAAACAAATTGGACTATATTATTATTACAAAAGTGTTCAGTATCCAGATGTTTCTTTGGTTGAAGCTGGCACAAAGAAATCTAAATATAGGTTTGGAGTTTATAATGGTGGATGGTCTGCTGCATTTGTTATGGATATGCTAATACGAGAGAAAACTTCTGATAAGACTTTGAGCGATTTTATGAAAGTATTGTTCAAAAAGTATGGACTGAATGGCCATCCTTATGTTTATAAAGATTTAGAAAGAGAATTTAACAACTTTTTATCGACAGAAGAAGATGTTTTATTCTTCAAGAAATACATTTCTGGAGTTAAAATTTTACCCGTTGAAAAGTATCTTAAAGAACTGGGAATAATAATAGATTATACAGCCTATGAAGGAACAGCATATTTGTTCAATAATTCTTGCGCATCAGAAGAACAAATAAAGCGAAGAGAAAATTGGTTGAAATTGAAATAATTTTTTAATAAACTTATTTACATGAAAATACAAGCTTCTTATTATAAGGCCATAATGTTTATTTTATTAGTAAGTCATTCTAATATCCTTTTTTGTCAAAAACTAGATGATATTACGAATTTAGAACCTCAATTCTCTAAGGTAAGAGAATTCGTAAATGTTGCAGATAGTTTGTTCAATATTAATAATTATGAAGAATCGGCCTTATTGTATGAGCAAATGGTTAAACTAAACCCTAGTAGTTTAGTTAAGGGCTTTTAGCCTTTCATTTACAAAATCTTCGAGATAATGCTTAAAGTAATTGTTAGTTTGGTTATCATCCTTTAGAACGGATAAAGCTCTTTTGTACATATTTTTAGCTTCTTCAATTTCATTCATACTCCCTTCAAGGAAATACGCAAATTGAGCTAAAATTTTAGCATTATCAGGGTAGTCTCTATTATTCAATTGAAAGAAAAGTTTACAATATTCTAGCTTACCAGCACGACCTAATCGCTTTGCCATCCTTCTAATATCGTCACTTGTATCTACAAACTTGTTTTTAATATTTTTTTTGTTTTGATTATACACTTGAATTGCCTCTTTTATTTTATCATTTATTGCTAACTCATAAATTCTTTCTGACAAATTGATTTTCGGCTTATTATATCTTTTTATTTCATCTAAAATTGGCTCTTCAAGATTAAAGTAATTATTTGAGGTAATTGGGATATAAATATCTGTAGGAATCCAAGGTGTTCTTACAAAGGGACCAGAAGGTTGAAACCATTCCGATGAATATGAAACTTTTAGTCTAGAATGTGGTAATAATAATTTATAACCATTTTCTCCATATAAATTTGGTTTTGCACCAGTTGGTTCACCAATAAAAATGGGACTACAAAACTTATTAATTTCTGCATTTAAAACTATAGAGGCTGATAATGTCCATCTACCAATAATAACAAAAATTTGCCCATTTGGTATATATCTTTCATAGTATTTTAGTGCATATATAAGTGGGTAGGTCAATTGACTGTTTCCGCCAACATTTCTTCTTAAATCAATGACTAATTTCTTTGGTTTTAGATTTTCAGTTTGATCTATTATGTCACTAGAAAGGTTTTCAAAAGTATATTTTCCGTCCTCTACACAACTATTTAATTGCACATATAAAACTTTGTCTCGGTCTAAATATTCTGACCAATAAATACTGTCATTGTTTTTATACGTTACAGGTAAATCTTGTTTTAGATTGGTATATTTAACCCAATTAATACTGTCATTGGACATAGGTTTTATCTCAAATTTATTTATAAAATTTTTAGATTTTAATTCTAAGAATATTTGTTCAACATCATTTATAAACCCAAAGCGCTTCAAAACATCAGGATATGCAATAAACCTTGTAAGAGACAATAACTGAGTGAACTCATTTTCATTATAGCCAATCTGTTTGATCTTAGGAATTATTTCGCTCACAGAATTTGAGTTGACACTTATTAATTTGCTGCCAATTAGGTGTTTATATTTTTTATCGGCATCTATTACAAATAAACCATCTTCAAAATAATCAAAATTAATAGGAAGTCTTTTAAATAGCCATTTTTCCTGATATCCAGGATGCAACCATGTATGGGCATCTTTTACTTTTGCAATAAGCTCGCTTATTCTTATGACCAATTCTTTGTCATCTATTTTACCTGATAGCATCATGAGTTCTTCTATTCCTTTTTTAAAGTTTTCTTTAGAAATATCATGATATAAATTCGCATGCCTTTGCTCTAGTTTTTGTTGCAAATATTTTAAATCGTCATGCCAATTATCGACTAACATTTGATTTTGTGAGAAGCCTCAAGTCGTGAATGTGAGTAAGATTAATATATATTTATTCATTAAGCATTGGTTTTATTTAAAATTATTTTATCTATATTATCTTGCCTGTTATAATTTGCTCGCCAGCTGCCTTTATTTGACCACTATTTCACCCATCTTTTCCATCAACCATTATTGGTTTTCCATAAGGTATGGAGACTAATTCTTGAGAAAATACTGAATGCGTTATTAAGAATTTTAAGATAATGATAATTAGTGTTGATAGCTTTGGCTTTAGTATTAATTATTTCATAATATAGTTTAGCAATTGACGCAATATTTATTAAAAGATATCATTTTTATTTAAGCATTAATCTAAGAAGAACTATTTTCTTTTCCTTAGAGAAATATTTTTTTTAGGAAAATTAATTACATTAGGTTTGCTCGTCGTTATAATTTCGAATTCAAGTGATTTATTTGTTATGAAATCATGAGCCAGCCACTTATTTTCATTTTTTTTGACTATTGATATAGGAAACCCTATTGGGTGATCTGTTTCTGTCAAGATTTCGTAGATATTTTCATCCTCCCAAACTATCCTCACATCTATTGTTTTATTTTTATATTTAAATAAGAGTAATGATTGGTAATTTGGTGAGTTCCAAGGTAAAGGTTGCGTACCTACGAAATCTATGTCCTTTAACTGTCCACATCTTTGCTCGTAGTTTGATACATCTTCCATGATCACATCTGTATAAAAATTTCCAACTAACAATGCCAGTTGACTCCGTTTTTTATGAATAATAGATTTAATTACTTTGTTGGTGAAAACTTCTTTATTGGATATAGAGATTTTTGCAATATTATCAGGGTTATAAAAAAGGTCAATGGACTCTTGGTTTCTTAAAAGCATTTTTGGGGATTTATTAATTTCTTCAAAAGTTAGAGATAAACTAAGATCAGCATAGTTTCCTTGAAACTGTTTAAGTTTTTGCCCATGGGCTATAACAGGATAATCTGACAACTTTTTTTTATCCAATAATTTTTCTATTTTTTTTAAAATAATTTGCCTATGTACACCAAAATTATACAGACTTATATTTGACAAAACAATTATGGTACGGTTTTTAGATTTATCATGTTGTAGGAGAGTATGGTAGTTGTAGTGATCGCCCGTAGAATAAATAATATCATCTTTTATGAAAAAACCATATCCCTTATCTTCATATTGATCACTGGACATTAAATTAAATAGTTTAATATCCTTTTTTAGCTTGCTAAACCAATTATACAACCCTTCGGCTGTTGCAAGAATCCCTGTACTTGCTAAATTTGAGTAATTTCTTGTTTTAAAGCTTTTGAATTTTTCAGATTTCCATTCATTCATCCCTGAGGCAATAACAATCTCTTTTGGATTATCATGAAAAAAATGAATATTTTCTGTACCAATATTGTTTAGAATATTTTTTTTTAAATACTCATCTATGGGTTGTTTCGATATCGATTCAACGATTAAACCTAACAATTGATAACCTGCATTGGAGTAATTATATGTTTCTCCTGGCATAAATGATAATGAGGTTTTTAAAATGCTGTTTTTGGCTTCACTATAAGAATTAATATCTTCATCAAGATCTAAAACATTACGTTTATATCCTGATGAGTGAGTCAAAAGCTGTCCAATAGTTATATCTTTCTTGTCTATTGGAACGGGATCAAAGATCTCGTCCAAAGTTGTCCTCAATGAGATTTTCTTATCTCTAACCAACTGTAATACGGCATGAGCTGTAAATGATTTGGCTATAGAACCTATATTGAAATAAGTACTAATATTATTGCATAGTTCTAAATAGGGATTAGACCATCCATATCCCTTATAATGTATAATATTATTGTTTTCAGCAACAAGAACAACACCAGAAAATCCAAAATGACTAATATATTCTAGATAACCATCTATCTTTTGATTTTCGATTATGACTTTTTTATCAAATACAATATCTCCAATAGTGTATCCTTCAAATTGAAACTTCAATCTAAATCGTTTTTTTTGTACTTTAAGAACCTCTTTGTTTCTATTATGTCTTAAAACAACATGATTCAATAGCTCTTTTGTGTACGGGAATTCTTGTATAATTTGAGATTTAAAATCATTAATGTAGTTTTCAATTTGATCCTCATCTAATTCCATATTGTGAAGAATATCAGTCTGGATATATAGATACTTTTCAGCACCATTATTTAAATGTATATGACAATAAGTATCTAAATAGAAATAATCTTTATTAGTCGTTTGATTGTTGCCAAAACATCCTATCGTCTGAACAAAGAATAATATGTAAACTGTTATTTTCATTTTCAGCTTTTCTTTAAAGTTAGATTGGTAAGAATATTAATTCAATAAATTGTTTTTTTTATTTGTCAAACCATAGGTGAAGTCAAATGATAACGCTATTTTTTTAAATTCAAATTTAAGATCTTTAAGCCTAAAAATTTTCCGGAATAATTATATCATACTATTAGTTATGATTTAAATATGAAATTGTAGTATTTTAGGAGAGATCTATAATTTGTCATTATAGTCTTTAGCATTTGGTGTAACCCCTATTTTAGGTTCAAACAATTTTCTAATTTCATTTGAGTTAAAACTTCCTTGCCGTTAATTATTGGAACACTTGCAAACATACTACTAAAAGGTAACTCAAACGTATTCCATTATACTAAAATAGCTTCGGACCTTTTGTTCATTGCAGCTATAGGAAGCAAAGACTAAATACCGAAGGTTTCAAATCTAGTATTTATATAATATTAATGCATTAACCTATGCAAAACTCCAGGGAAAATAATTTTAATTATTATTAATATTAAAATAATAATCGCAATTACATATAAAATTTTTATATTTTTTATATTTCGTTTCTTTTTTATGGGTTCTTTTGTTGTATTTAGACGATATCCTTTTTTAGGTACTGTTAGTATAATATCATTTCGACGGCTGACATTTAATACGTTCCGTATTTTGTATATGCTTTTCCTAAGAGATGCTTTTCCTACATACGCATTTCCGTCCCATATATTCTCTATAAGTTCCTTAGAGGTACATACTTCTCCTTTTTTATTCAGTAAATACTCCAGTAGTTTCATCGTTAAAGGTTCTACTTTCACTATTTTATACTCATCTCCATTAGCATATTCAATTTCGTTTGACTGAGTTAATGCAAAAAGATTATCATCGATTGTTAGCTTCATAAAAGAGACATTAAAAGAATAAAAAAACGACTAATTAATTCGTAATAATTCCATAAAAACAAAATATATTCGGCATTAAATTTAAGTCATATTATTTTAAATATACGACAACTTAAATGAAAATATGAATAAAATTATTTTATGAAAATTCTACTTTTATTAATTGGTCTCTGCTCGCTACACCTATTTTCTGGTGATGTTTCAATTATAAATACTGTTCATTCTGCTTCTTATAAATACATCAATGGGCAATGGTTTGATGGGCAGAAATTCGTGAATAAAGTAATGTATTCTGTTGATGGAATTTGGGTTGACAAAAAACCTGATAAAATTGATTCGATTTTTGATTTGAGAAATAAATACATTATTCCACCTCTAAGCGAAACCCACACGCATTCTCTTGAAGGAATTGGAGATTTTAAAAAAACTATTAGAAATTATATAAAAGATGGGGTATTGTATATTAAAAACCCAAATAATATTCTCCCATGGACAAAAAATATATATGGGGAAATAAATAATGTCAACACTCTTGATGCATCGTTTGCTAATGGAGGTTTGACCTCTTCAGGCGGTCATCCAGAAATATTATATGAAGAAAGACTTAGGTTGCATTTAGGAGATCTTATTGATGATGTCCCTCGTGGGTGGTTCAAGAATAAATCATATTTCAATATTGATTCTAAAAAGAGTTTTCATCAAAATTGGCCTTTTATTAAAAGAGGGAAACCAAATTTTATTAAAATTTACTTATCTAATTCTGAAGATATAGGAAAAACGCCCCCAGTTTCAAGATTTAAGTTTCGTAAAGGGCTTGATCCGAATGTAGCATATATGATAGTTACAAAAGCGCATAAAGAAGGTTTTAGGGTAAGTGCTCATGTGGAAACAAGAGTTGATTTTGTAAACGCTCTCTGTGCTAATGTTGATGAAATCACACATACCCCTGGATTCTATCTTTTCTCAAGGAATGAATTAGAGCGTTATCGATTAACCGAAGAGGACGCAAAGCTGGCAGCCCGGAAGAATGTTTTCGTGATAACAGCTTTGTTGTCACGCAATTTAACGGAAGATGAAAGTTTGATGCCATTAGTAAAGCAAACCCAAGCAGACAATCTTTCATTATTGTACAAAAATGGTGTAAAAATTGCCATTGGAAGCGACCACGCGGATAGCCCAATGGATGAAGTCAAGGCACTAAGGGAGCTTAATATTTTCGACAATCTCACCATTCTAAAAATGTGGTGTGAAACTTCACCACAAACCATTTTTCCAAATCGAAAATTAGGCTACTTGAAAGATGGTTATGAGGCAAGTTTTATAGTGCTTGATGCTAACCCCATAAGTGATTTATCCAACATCTCCAAAATATCAATGATCTATAAACAAGGTCATAAGCTTAAAATTAATGATTAGTTTAAGAAACACAATTATGAAAATGAATCCCATGTTAACTCTTATTGCATTATTAACGATTTGTATTCAAAATGGCTGTACCCAAGTTTCAGAAATCAAATTAATTGCAATAGAGAATGTAAACATAATTCCCATGGATTCAGAAAGAATTTTAGAATCTCAAACAGTAATAGTAAAAGACGATAAAATTATTAAAATTTATCCATTTTCTAAGAATAAAGTGCCCATATCAGCACAAATAATTGATGGAAGAAATAAATACTTAATCCCTGGCTTGATGGACCTACACGTTCATTTTGAAGAGTTCGATTTACTACTTTATATCGCTAATGGAATAACTACAATAAGAAATTTAAATGGCAATGAGACTCACTTAGAAATGAGAAAAAAAATAGACTTAGGAATATTGTTTGGCCCAAGAGTTTTCACATCAGGCCCGTTGATAACCGTTCCAGAAACTCGTTGGAAAATTAAAGTCGTCCCAAGTTCAGTTGAAAATGCAAGAGTCATTGTTAGAAATCAAAAAGAAAAAGGGTATGATTTCATAAAGGTCTATAACGGACTATCCGAAGAAATATATAGTGCATTATTGGATGAAGCTAACAAACAAAATCTTCCAGTTGTTGGACATATTCCGGAGTCTGTTGGTTTAGAAGAGGCTCTTAATAAAGGCCAGGGGTCAATAGATCATATGGAACAAATTGTTTACGCATTTTTTGGATTTCAATTTAATATTGAGAAAATACCTCTTGCTGTAGATATGATAAAAAAATCAGAAACTTGGGTTTGTCCTACATTAGCTGTGCAAGAAATATTTAAATTAAATAGCCAAGGTAAGTTTCTCGAAATATTAGAAAGTCCTGAAATGGCTTATGTAGATCCTGGAATAATGTCTTGGTGGAAAAATTTTGCTTCTCCAAATAGCCATAATACTGCCACTTCTGACCATAGATTAAATAATGAAACAGTGGACTTTTATAACTTTCAGTTAGCACTAACTAAAGAATTATTTGAGGCAGGGGTACCACTTATTGCTGGAACAGATTCTCCTAATCCAGGCATGGTTCATGGTTACTCGCTTCATGAGGAACTGAGAAATCTTGTGGTTGCTGGACTAAGCCCATATGACGCCCTGAAAACTGCTACTATTAATGGAGCATTATTTCTTGGAAAGGAGAATGAATTTGGTATGATAAAGGAAGGGATGGTGGCCGATTTAATCCTTTTGGATAAAAATCCATTAGAAAATATTACAAATACAAAGTTTCAATCTGGAGTCATGGTCCGTGGCAAATGGTATGGTAAGGATAAATTAGAATTACTAATGCTTAATTTATTGAAAACCAAGAACTAATATGTGATATAGTATACTAAAAATTCGAAGAAGATATTCTAAAAATCAATTCAAAGAATCCTAGTGCTTCAAGTTCGGTGTCTAATTTGGTTACCTGTGGATTGTTATAATTTTAAACTACTGATATTTAAATGTTTAATTTACAAGTTCTGATTCCTCTTTCTCTTGAACTATTTTTCAATTTGTTTTGCCAAATTATGTATTAAAAAGAGATGGAGAAGCTCAAAAAAATATTGAAATAAATTATTTTGAACAGATTTAATACCAATTCTATTTATAATGTAGGAAAACTTTATTTTGAAGGAAATGTTGTACATGAAGAAAAAAAACGAAGAATAAATCTTCGTTTTTTTAAGTACTCGAGATGGGGCTTGAACCCATACAGCCATTACTGACCACTGGATTTTAATCCCAGAATTAATAATTTCACAAAACTTTAGAACAATTTTAGTTATTTTGAAAAGGCAATGACCGCATCCAAAGCTTCATCGGTATTTTTATGGATAAAATTTCCTTGATACCCAATAGTTGTGCTCAGATGAGTGTGTCTATATAGTTTTTGAAGCATTTGTGGAGAAACTTTCTCTCCAGCTATATTACCAAAGCTATGTCTCGCGATATGATTCGTAATTTTCTTGTCTATTTCTGCTAGTAAAGCTATCTCCGATAGGTTTTTATTAAATTTCTTTATTGAAGTTTTTATTCTTGAATAAGTTGCTTTAGAATCTCTACTATTAATTTTTTTCAGTTCTGGAAATATAAAATCCGTACTTGACCTTTTATCCTTTATGTAATAATTAAGTATTTCAATAACTCTTTCAGGTATTTTTAGAGAGTCAACTTTGTTATTTTTGTTCATTTTATAATATAGCCTATCGGCTATAATATCGCTCCATCTCATTCTTAAAACGTCAGAAATTCTAACTCCAGCTAGATAGAATGAGAATAGAAAAACATTTCGACTATGCCATATAGTTGTTCCATATTCTAAATCAAGTTTCTCGATTTTAGTAATTTCGTTTTCATTAAGCCCTATTTTTAACGTTTGAGGATACTTTATTTTGATTTTTTCCTTTCCAAAAGGATAAAACTTTTGATCAATTATGTTTTTTCTAATGGCATCATTGAATAGTAGTCTAATCAAGACATAAATATTCATTACAGACCTTTCAGATAATTGTCTTTTTGAAATTAAATAAATTTTTAACTTTTTCAACGTATTTTGAGTAATATCTTCAAAACCTAAGTTTTGATTATTGGTAAATTCCTTAATTCTATTTATTTTACTTTTGTCTGAAATTGCTCTATTATGTTTGCCTGATTTTAATAAATCGTGTATGTGATCATCTGCTAAATCAAAAAAAGTTTCTCCTTTTCTATAATTTCTTAATGAATCTAAAACTTGTTTTGCTGAATATTTTTTATTCAAAGATTCTAATTCAAAAATGGTATCTTCTACCTGATCATATTTTTTTCTTATTAGCCTATTTAATTGTTTGTATTTAGGATGTGTTTTTTTAATTTTTTCTCCAAAAGCATCCCAATATATGGGATTGATATTATGTCCTAAGGAATAATAACTGGATTTTCGGTTAGCAGTTAACCGAATGGCCAATCGGTATTTTTTTCTTCCTTTTTTGTCTAATTTTGAGTGCAAAACTGTTTTTATAGTTGCCATATAAATGAATTTTATCAAAGATAATAAAAAGGGGGTAAAACATAGGTAAAACATTTAATGCTTTTAAATGAATTGATTTGAAAGTAAATAATATTTTATGTGCCTAATAAACAGTATATTATATTTTTTTGATGTTATTTGAAATAAATAAAAACTAGACTTAGGATCTAGTGCCGCAAGGTGTGAGAGTTCGAGTCTCTCCGCCTGTACTTAGTAAAAAGCTTCTCTTAGTTGAGGGGCTTTTTCTGTTTTAACTCCTTATTTCAAAAAGTGTTGGGTAGGAATTTGTTCTTCTCAATTGTTTATTATATAAATCCAACATTATGAAAGCAATATTTAGCAAGACAAGTTTATTGATTATAAATTATATATCAGTTTTACCATTGATACTTTTTTTACTATTTACAAATCAAAGCAAAGAGATGGATAAATTATTTAAACTTGTAAATCATTAACTGGAGTTTAATAAACCTTATTTTAATCCTAAGTTAGGAGATTTTAAAATTGAGTTGTTATTTATACGATGATTCGATTTGCAGAAATCATTCAAAACCTCAAATTCCTCTCTCTTGAGTATTTTAAAAGCAATACTAAATTTAAAAATCAACATTATGAAATCATTAAAAAATCAATTTAGAACAACATTTTTAGCTACCATATTATGTTTGCCTTTGGTATTTTTAAACTCTTGTCAAACTTTAGAAGAAGACATCATTTTTAATTCTGAAGTACTTTTAACGAAAGATTCAAAAATTGTGTCTTTAATGTTACAAGGAACTCAGGGTAATTCAAGTGATAGTTTCGCAAAAAGTGTTACTGAAGAGGGCCAATGTACGCAGTTTTTATATCCAATGACATTTTATGCATATACAAGCGATAGTACTACACCCGAAGCAGTTGTGATTAATAATGACGAAGAGCTTGCTGCTTTTTTTACTGCTTTAACATCAGACATTCAATTTTTTATGACTTACCCTATTACCTTAATTGATGTTGATGGCGTTGAGACTGTGATTAATGATTATCCAGATTTAGAAGGGATATTAACTATGCTTATTGATGCCTGTATTGCAGATGGTGGTGATGGCGATGATCATAACGATGGAGACGGTGATAACGATGGAGATGATGATAATGATGGATCTGATGATAACGATGGCGATGATGATAATGACGGAGACGATGATAATGATGGAGATGATGATAATGATGGAGACGATGATAATGACGGAGACGATGATAATGATGGAGATGATGATTCTGATGATAACGACGGAGATGACGCTTCAAACGATGATGATAATGGATATGAGTATTGTGGCAATGGAAATAATAAAAACAAGAAAGTTGTAATTTGTCATAACGGACAAACTATATGTATAAGTATCAATGCAATATGGGGTCATATGGCTCATCATGGCGATGATTACTTCGGGAGTTGCAATAATTAGAATTTAAAAAATAATTAATAAAAAGAACTGTTTGAGTACGAGCAGTTCTTTTTTTATCTTTGTACATATTAAAAGTTATAATATATAGCCGCCCAAGACAATGAAAGTAGATTTAAAGTTATGAACTTTTATTTTTTTAGATCAAGGGTAGGAATTTTCAAAATTGAGTTGTTTTATATAAAAAGCTCAGGTTTTTACCTAGTTGAGTATTATAAAATATGGTTTTAAATGCAAAACTAAATTTAATAAATCAATACTATGAAATCACTAAGAAATCAAATTAAACAGACATTTCCAGCAATTGTTTTATGTTTGTCATTGGTATTTTTCAATTCTTGTCAGACTGCTGAGAATGATATCGTTTTTAGTTCTGAAGTACTTTTAACTAAAGATTCAAAAATTGTTTCTCTAATGATAGCGGCAGTTGGAGGTAATTCAAGTAATATTTCTTCAAAAAGTATAACTGAAGATGACCAATGTACTGAGTTTGTATACCCAATAACGTTTTATGCTTATTCTGACGATTCTACGACACCAGAAGCTGTTATAATTAATAATGATGATGAGCTAATTGCTTTTTTAAGTGAATTGACAGCAGGTAACCAATTTTTTATAACATATCCAGTTACACTATTAGATGTTGATGGTGAAGAAACCGTAATAAATGATTACCCAGATTTAGAAGGGATATTGACTATGCTTGTTGATGCCTGTGATGATGATTCTGATGATGATGGAGATGATGGCGATGGATCAGATGATGGTGGTGATGGATCAGACGATGGGGATATTGAATATGAGTATTGCGGTAATGGTAATAATCCTAATGCGAAAGTTATAATTTGTCACAAGGGTCAAACAATATGTATCAGTATAAACGCAATTTGGGGCCATATGGCACACCATAGTGAAGATTACTTTGGAAGTTGTAATAACTAAACAAAAATTTCAATAATATTATAAATGAAAAAGCATCTCATTGAGATGCTTTTTCATTTTAATAATGTTCAATTGCTATTCTGCAGATTTCACTTTACTGTAAATTAAACTAGCAAGAGCACCCATAATTGCAAAAAACACTATGTAAATTACTGCATTTCCAAGCGTTCCTGTAAGATCGGCCATATTTCCGGTAGCGTAATCTATTAATCCACTACCAAGACCTTTAAGGATGCCTAGCCAAATTCCAAATTGGATACCTTGAGAAATACTATGTGCGCCTCTGGCCCATTTCGAATAAATGACAGAAAAAGCAAAAGCCATAATTAAACAGCCTAGTGCTAAATGAAGAAAATCGGGTGGATCTTTCATCAAACCCGGCATCATATGATCTGCAAGCATTGGCTCACCAATGATTCCCCATAATAAATAACCTCCAGCAAATGCCCATATGGCAGTCACTACTGTCGAAACTAAATTGGTTTTTGAAAACATAATTTTATAAAGTTAATTGGTTAATATGACACCAATATAATAATAAAAATTAATTAACTGCTTAATTGTTAAGAAATTACATGCTTAGTTAAAAACTCCAATTTTTATAATCTGAAGATTTTTCTAACTGATCTTCTAAATTATCCGGTAAGTTAGGAAAGAAATCTATAGAACTTAAACGTTCTATTTCATCAATAGAAACTACGAATTTATATAGAGGTAAATTTGAATCTTGATGAGGGATTAAAAATGCAATGGCTTTTATTTCGGGCTTTGAATAATCTAATAATATTTTATAAAATTGTTTTGGAATAGCAACTTTTTCCTGACCTATGGTTTTTAATCCATCTTTCAAAATACCACCCGTAATTACATATAGCTGTTTTTCCTTATTCACCCAATAACGCGTTTTTTGCTCCAGTCTGTTCCAAATACCGGAGTTGAAATCATGTTTTTGTGGAGAAATATTTGAAGTAAAGAAGGTTTCGTTGAATGCCTTCTCGGAGAACTTTCTATCACCAGCTGGGCATAAATGGCCTCTGTCATAACCGGAATCTTTGTAATTTCGATAATTAGCTGATTTGGTCTTTACCTTTGGATCATATATAAAATAAGGACGTTTCCGATTCGTCCTAGAAATGTGTGAGGCTCTAAGTTCATGTGCTACCCATTCTGCTTGTTCGTATTTTTCATTATATGATAGGGTTATGAAATCATGTTTGATAACATGACCTGTCGTTGAAGACGGTAAGAAGTTGAACCCTGAAATAGTTGTACTTTCATTTTCCTGAGTATTTTCAGGAGTATATAACTCAAAAATATAAAAGCCAATTGTAACAATGACTATTAGTAGAGCATAGACAGTTTTTCTATTTTTCAATTAGAGAGTTTCTTAAAAGATTATTTTAGTTTAATACAGATTTGATTCGTTTAAAAGCTTCTTTCAATTCTTCGGTAGAGGCAGCATAAGATATTCTAATATTTTTTGGTGCTCCAAATGCGTCACCCGTTACAGTTGCAACATTAGCTCTGTCTAGTAAAAATAAGGCAAAATCTGAGGCATTATTAATGGCATATCCGTCAATTGTCTTTCTAAAAAAAGAAGAAACATCAGGAAACACATAAAAAGCTCCACTTGGTATATTTGCAGTCATTCCGTTAATATCTTGTATCTTATCAAGTACTAAATCTCTTCGTGTTTTAAACTCATCAACCATATACTGAATTTTAGAAACGGGCGCATCCAATGCAGTAATTGTTGCTCTTTGCGCAATACAATTGGCACCAGAGGTAATTTGACCTTGCATTTTGGTACAGGCTTTGGCGATCCAAGCCGGGGCACCAATATAACCAATACGCCATCCAGTCATTGCAAATGCTTTTGCCACACCATTTACAGTAATCGTTCTGTCATACATACTTTCAATTTTGGCAATGCTAAAATTCGACTCTCCATAATTGATATGTTCGTAAATTTCATCTGATAGGATGTATATATTTGGATGTTTTTCTAAGACTTCCGCCAAAGCTCTGTATTCACTTTCAGTATATGAAGATCCGCTAGGGTTATTAGGCGAATTAAAGAAAATCATCTTTGTTTTAGGTGTAATTGCAGCTTCTAATTGTTCAGCGGTAATTTTAAAGTTAGTTTCTATAGAAGATGGAATTTCAACATAAGTGGCTTCAGATAACATCGCTATAGCGGAATAACTTACCCAATAAGGAGCAGGCAGCAAAACTTCATCACCAGGATTTAATAATACTTGGGCAACATTGGCAATTGATTGTTTAGCACCTGTTGAAACTACAATTTGGCTTTCATTATAGGTTAAACCATTATCTCTTTTAAATTTTCTACAGATGGCTTCACGTAATTCTAAATATCCATTAACGGGAGTATATGAATTGTAATTTTCGTCAATCGCCTGCTTTGCAGCTTCTTTAATGAAATCAGGTGTATTAAAATCGGGTTCACCCAAACTTAAGCTGATGATATCTTTACCTTGGCTTTTTAATTCTCTGGCTTTTGCCGCCATGGCAAGGGTTTGCGAAACTGGTAAATTGTTGATTCTGTCAGAAAGTTGTTGCATTTTTTATATCATAAAATTAAGCCACAAAAATAGAGATTATAATGCAATAAATAATGCGTTTAAAATCCTTTTCATATCAAAAAGTTAAATTTTAAACGCAT